>JABCKB010000572.1:0-67382 GCA_013184455.1 Fusarium continuum | reverse complement strand
GGTGGTGGAGGAGGAGCCGCTTCACTCGGGGGCGGAGGTGGCGAAGCTGATTGTCCAGGGGCACCAGGAGCACCAGGAGCACCTGGAGCTTGAGCCTGAGCCTGAGCCCCATAGTATTGCTGGTACATGGCAACATAGCTTTGGCCAGTGGTTAGTATTGATCAGGAGGATAACAGCTGGCCGAGCATGATCAAGGGTACTCACTTAGCATAACCACCGTAGGCTGCGTAAGGATCTGCACCGCCATAGTACTGGGCGTACTGGGCAGCATAATCGGCAGCATTAGTCGGACTGTTCACACCAGCGGGTGCTGGGCTGTTAGAAGCACCGCCAGAGTTGGCCCCGTAGCCACCATAGCCGCTATGAGAGCCGCCGTAGGAGCCATGAGAACCTCCGTGAGAGCCACCATGGGAATGATTCCGGTCACCGCCGCCATTGTACCGATCGCCGCTGTAACGATCGCCGCCATAACGGTCGCCGCCGTAACGAGGAGGGCGACTCTTGAACTCCTCGTACTGTTCTTTCACGTTGGCGATCAGATCCTCGCAGAGCTCCTTCGCCTTGTCCACCATATTGGCATCAGGTCCACTGCTGATGTGTTAGATACTGGGTATCTCATGCCACAGAAACGCTTGGACTCACGTGACATGAAGAAACATATCCTCATCGCTCTCTTGGTTAGTGGCTGCCTCAAGATATCCAGATCCCCGACCCTTGATCTGCACACGGCAGCCGGTTTCCTGCTGAATATGCTTTACGTAGGCACCACCGTGCCCGACAACCTGGGCACGTAAGTTGAAACCGTGAACAGGCTCCAGACTTATCGGGATTTTCTCCTCAGGCCATTTACGCTAGAGGAATATTGTCAGCTTCTAACTTTACACAAGACCTCCCAAATCTTACTCTTCCAAACTCATCACGCTCAACCTGCTCTTGGTCTCGGCGGCGGAAACGCCTCTCGTCAACAAGCTGAGGAAGTTCCTGCTGAATGAGTTCATTTATCTTGGCGACAGCAGCCTCTAGGCCTGACTTGCTGGTGCTCGTAATGTGAAGATACAGCGGGGGGTTCTGCGAACTATTAGAACAGATAGCGACCGAGATCGAGGGCTTACTTACCGCGGCCGTTGCCATACTCTTGTTAGGATAGTAATTGCCCCGGGTGGTGACATCTTGCTAAGTCAACATCATATCCTACGAAGAGATTGTAAAGGAATTGCGTACCAGCACCGGTGTCGTCTTTAATCTAATCAAGCGGGAGTCAGCAGGAGCAACGAAGTGGGTGTTGAAGTGAGCTATCAAGCTGTGTAAGCCTGACATTCTCGATTCAAGCGCAAAGGCAATCCGAAAGAGCGCTTCTGGGAAGATCAGTGGACTGTTAAATCAGAGTATTTACCATTTTCTGCGTAGACCCCTTAGTAAGGAGGTAGCGGTTCCTCAGGTCATTGACTTCGATATCCTGGATGTAGTCACCATCCGCAACGTACATCTCCCCGTCGAGAGCCGGGGCCGTCTTGTTTGCGCTTTGCGGAGTCGAAGATGGTCGCGGCGGTGGTGATTCGGTGTCGGCAGACCTGATAGGAGGCACATCGACGTGCTGGATACCTTTGCGAGCCTGAAGTTGCGCGTTGATTCGAGCCGCGGCGGCAGCTATCAATATTATCAGAGGTCATGTTCAGGGAAGCAAGGCCTTGCGCAAAGCCTGGGAAGTAGAAGCTAGGAGTAAACACATACCAGCGGCAGCGGCGGCATCAGTCGGAGATTTCTTCGTCTCAGGAGTTGCATCTTTCGCGATGGGACTGCGATCTCTGCCAGATTCGGAGCGACGCGACGGAGGAGATCGAGAACGGCGGTCGAATCGCGACGCTCTCTTAGGTTCCGGCTCTGTCTGGTCGAAGCGCGAGCGCTTCACCGTTCGGCGTTCGGTATCATCCATGCCGGGCGGCTCGATAAAAGTTTGGGGGTGCCGGTCGAAAATGCTACACGTTGAAGGAGGTTTTGACGGCGTGAGGAGTGTTAACGATCTAAATCGGCATCTGGCAATGCGATTCCATAAGTGATTATGTGAAAAACGGTAACCGAGATGCGCCTGTGTTTAAGTGGAGTTGATATTGTCGAGCGAAGGAGAGAAAGGCTGGTTGAGTGAGGGTCCTCTATCAAAGCCTCACAGAGGCCACGCGCACGTCCCTCGACAGCCTCTGCCACATGTGGCTGGTGAGCGACCCGAAACCGGCGATAGCGAGTATACGGGAAGTTGGGGCAGCAGATGTGGACGTAGCGTGTGGACTACATGTGAAGGCGCATTCAGAAATATTTGGAGTACACAGACGTCGAAAGAAAGATATTAATTTTCTACGGTAAACCTATGTTCAAACTATCTGATCTTCCAATTAGTAGTCTCAGTCCTGGTTGGAGAAAGAAGTCACAATACGTGCCGCTTCATTGGACAATTAGTTCATAGTGTGGCTTAGCCCTGCATGGGTTCGTGGAACGGATCTGGGGAATTCCCATGGCAGTATCCGTAAGTGTTGGGGGTTATTTGATGCGTTGTAGCAGATCAAACACGCTCACAAGAATCAATACCTCACTTGTTTGCTTGTATTATCTCTTGATGCGTTAGTAAACTCTGGACCTTATCAATATGCACAACAGCTCTAAAGCATCTAGGCGACTTATTAGTACTAGACAACCAGCTTACAACGGACCCCTGCCGAGGTGATCCGTGCCCCCGCAAACAAACATCTGCCCCGTCCCCCTCACAGCCTCCGGTCACCGGCCTATCGGTGGCCTAATGATTTTTTCCCGGCATTTCCCTCGAGCTGTCTCTTCCTGAACTGAGTCACCTTCATCATATCCGTCGCCGGACCAATTGCTATTTTCACCGCTACGAGAAGCTCCTTGTTCTGGCCAGAGAACCATTCTTGTTCTCCCGTCCCTACAAGATGGCATCTCTGCGGCCCTTGACCGCGTCCCTCCGCTGGGCAGCCTCCGCGAGGGGCGTCGCCGCCGTGCGATATAGCTCCTCCTCGACCTCTGCCATTGCCTACAAGGCCCTCCGCCGTCGCTCTGCTCCTCTCCCCGTGAGCGACAACCCTCCTGCGTGGTCCGCCCAGTCCGCCGTCTCCAACATTCTCTACGAGACTCCGGTTCCTTCTACTGCTCCTCCCAAGCGCCACATTCTCAACTGTCTTGTCCAGAACGAGCCAGGTGTATTGTCCCGCGTCTCTGGTATCTTGGCCGCTCGTGGTTTCAACATTGACTCTCTCGTCGTGTGTAACACTGAGGTTGAGGATCTCTCCCGCATGACCATTGTCCTTACTGGTCAGGACGGTGTTGTTGAGCAGGCTCGCCGACAGCTTGAGGATCTGGTCCCTGTCTGGGCCGTTCTCGACTACACCAACGCTGCCCTTGTCCAGCGTGAGCTTCTTCTCGCCAAGATCAACATCCTTGGTCCCGAGTACTTTGAGGAGCTCCTCCACCACCACCGCGAGATTGCTGCCGGTGAGACTGATGTTGACTACGCCCACGAGGCCATTGAGCGCAGCCTCTCCGACACCGTCAAGGACTTCCACCCTAGCAAGCTGGCTATCAGTCAAGCGCTCCGACACAAGCACGAGCATCTCAAGTCTATCACCTACTTTGCCCATCAATTCGGCGGCAAGGTTCTGGACATTAGCACTTCCAGTTGCATTGTCGAGGTGTACGTCACTTATTCCATCCTACTTGCATGACTCTATAAGATATTGACATAGTATTATAGCTCCGCCAAGCCGTCCCGTATCGATTCGTTCCTCAAACTCGTTGCCCCCTTCGGCATTCTCGAGTCTGCCCGTACAGGTCTGATGGCTCTGCCCCGATCTCCCCTGACCGAGGGTAATCAGGAATCCCTCGCCATGGAGGCGGATGATGTCGTCGATGCTAGCCAGCTTCCTCCCGGCTAGGTCGTATACCTCAATTGGTGGCTCGGCCCCATGGCGTTTTCAAGGAAAGGATCTGGTTAAATTGATTTAATTCCAATGACTATTTTGTTCTTCGTGCGCCAATGCTCCGCCTTCATTCCGTGCAGCAGTCAAATGATGCTAGACATCTCCATTTCTACTTTTAAAATTTACCCTTGTTTACAACAAAGCCCTCGAGGGCGGCTGGGTAGTATTAGTACCAAATCCCGAGATAATAGTCGTAAGCACTTACAAACAGCAGCCCAGAGACGGTTCTCGGCCTCTGGGAATACCAGGGATCGGGGGCTGTAGAAAACCTCGTCGGCAACCTCCTCAGGGTGTCGAGGCAGGCAGTGCATGAACTTCCAATCCGCCTTGGCACCTCCTCGCTTAGCAAGGTCGTTGGTGATCTGGAATCCAGCAAAGTCCTTGAGTCGCTTCTGGGTGTCGGCCTCCTGGCCCATGGAAACCCAAGTATCTGTCACTAGGACATCGGCGTTCTTCACAGCCTCCTCGGGAACGTTGGTCTCGATGAGCTTGCCAGGCGAGGAGACGCCATCAGCAGCAGAGGTGATGAGCTGCCTCATAGCAGCAGGTATCTCATATCCCTTGGGCGCGGCGACCGAGATATCGACACCCAACTTAACACAACCGATGGCCAGGTCGAAAAGAACATTGTTGGCATCGCCAACCCAGGCAACCTTGAGACCATTGAGGCCCAGAGTAGCTCCCTTGGCGCTCGCTGAGGGGAAAGTCTCATGAAGAGTGAGGAAGTCTGCAATAGTCTGCAAAGGGTGGAAATCATCAGACAAAGCGTTGATAACAGGAACGCTTGAGTGCTTCGCCAGAGTGGCGACATCAGAATGAGGTCCAACTCGGGCGACCATGCAGGAAGTCATAGACGAGATGACAACTGAGGTGTCATATAGCGACTCATTCACCTTTTCAAATTTCAGTGAAGTTCTGTTTATACTGTGAGTGCAGTACTTACGCCCAGCTGAATGTCGTCCTTTCCAAGGAACATAGGATGCCCACCAAGCATTGTCACGGCGGCTTCAGTGGAAACTCGAGTACGGGTGCTGCGCTTGCTGAACATCATAGCAATGGTCTTACCGGCAAGGCCAGCGTTGAGATAGCTAGCAGGAGCTCCACCCTTGACAGCAACTTTTCGAGTGTTGGCATCCCGAACCAGATTGGCGAACTCAGTGGGAGTGAGATCGGCAATAGTCATGAGATGCCTTGGGGTCGAGGCCTGTGAGTATGCTCGTTTCTGAAGGCCTGCAGCGGCTCCTCGAGCGATTCGAAAAGCTGATGTCTTCATCTTGAGCTGGGGATGTGGCGGACGAGTCAATGCGAGATTCTGCACTTTGGAACAAGCTGCAATGCTTACAGTTGAGCTGTCTGGGAGATCAATGGAAGAGAAACGAAGTTTTCTTTTTAAGTCAACAACTGAAGTAGGGTAAGTCAAGATGAGTCGGCGGGAAGAGTCACTATTGGACGGCGAGGTCCCGGACCGGGGATATACCTGGTTGTTTCCGCCTCAACGACAAGCGGGAAGAGCTGTGGTTCCCCACTTTTATATCTCAAGCCGGTCTCGGGACACTGACTCTGCGTACCTACTACCTACTTACAGCATTCAACTAAATACGGGTGCTTCTGTATGGATATGAATAGATCATGCTACTCATAAATGGGGCATAAATATGCTAACCGTATAGATATCTTGAATATTTTGATAACACTTAGATCTACCAAAAACAGTGGTTGATATCATCATACTTTTGTGTTATCAATAGAGTCCAAAAAACGCCGTTACCGGCAGCTGAATTTGCAATGGTGATCGCCCTGTTGGTCCACTGCTCGAGCCCTCAATTGACGCTAATAAGATACGGAGTAGTACTGTAAGAACTTACGAGGCATGCGGCAGATGTCGCTTCGCGTCTTGCTTGTAGTAGTAGTAAGTGCCGAAACCCTCGATCATGCATGTTGGTTCTCAGTGACTGATCTAAGCTGTGGTAATGCAAAGTCTCTAGCCACTGAACAGGAACTCATGGCAATACCTATCTCCAGAACTGTCCATGTCTGCTAAGCAGCACCCAAAAGCCTTTAAGGCTCTATCTTAGTACCTATGAGGTTTCTCAGTGCAGGACACTCGACGCAAAGTGTGCCTAGGTGCTGTTGAAACTAACTGCATTTAACACGATGGCTAAGACTACTATACCAAGCCTCATTTGCTCTTCAGGTGCGGATATACTGTACGTGTATCATCTAAAATTGAATGTAAATGACTGTTTAATGGAAAATGACGTCGCGTTCCAAGAACCCCCAGGCCCCAAATCTCAAAAAACCCCAGGTCTCAGGCTCATTTAAGCTTGGCCTGAGGCTTGGTTCCTGGATTGGGCAGACAAAGGCCAATCACAGCACAGCCCGCCACATCCTTATCAATCACAGCCGGTCACACCTGAACCCTGTTGAGGTGACTTCACCGTCGATGACGAGTCGCCCACCCAACCTCTACTTGATTACTCTTCCTACATCAACATCACCTTCAAGTCATCTTTATCTTTACCGAAAACGCCTCACAAACTGTTATCTCAACCTGCGACCTCCTTCTAGCCATTTGCGCCTTATGCGCGCGTTGGATTCCTACTAGACGGCCTTCCCACCCATCCGATATAAGCCTACAATGCCCACCGACGAAAACGAGACCCTCGTCTCGCCAACGCGCGAAGAAGAGGAGCCTACCGAGACCTCGCCTCTTCTCAACCACAGCGATGACAACCAACACAGTGATGTTGGTGAGCACGTCGAACACGACGAGCACGATGAAACCTTAGCCCAATCACAATCCCGGGGTTGGAGTTTCTGGTCGATACGCAACAAGAACAGTACCAAGTCACCATGGCGATGGCCCTCCATCATTGCAATGGCAATCCTTGGCATTATCGTTGTTCTCATCATAATCCTCGGTTTCCTCATTCCTCCTGCCGTTAAAGAGTACGCCGAGAAAGCTGCCGTTCTCGAACCCACCAACCTGTCTATTGAGAACATCACAAGCGACGGTATCCGAGCGCGTATTCGTGCAAACGTCTATCTTGACGGATCGCGAGTTGACAACAAAAACTCTCGCCGCATTGGAAAAGCAGTCGCCGGTATTATGCGCAAACTCGAGACCAAGGAAACGACTGTCAACGTCTACCTACCCGACTATGCCGATGCTCTCGCCGGCACCGCTGTTATCCCCCCTTTGGTTGTTGATGTTGTTAACGGACACACTAATGAGCTGGATTTTGTGGCAGAGGTCAATCCCGGTGATGCCGAACATATTCGTAAGATTGCGAATGACTGGTTGGATGGAAACTTGAAGCAGCTGAAGGTGGTGGGCAAAACCAAAGTTCACCTTCAGTCAGGAATTTTCCCGCTTGGCGCTCATGATGTGGCGGAATCTATGGTCTTTGAAGGTCAATCTCTCTACCGTTCCTTTGCTACCCTATTCCTCGGGAAGAAGACACTACTTTAATCAGAAGAGGCATATCTATTTGCTCAGAACTTGACTGACGCCATCGCAGCCAATGAGATTCCATCCATGCCTGACTACAACATAGAACGCATGAATCTTCATGATCGCCCGGTAGACGGCCACGGGCGAAAAGTGATCGAGGCCGACGTGTCTCTGAAGGTCCACAATGATTATCCAGTGTCAATCCTAGTGCCGACTCTTGGATTTGAGGTCCTGGTGCCCAACTGCGATTCGTCATTGCCGTCTATCAGTGTAGCAGATGCTATCACTGACCCTATTGATATCCATGCCAAGGCGGACGTTCAAGCAGACGCCAAGGGGATCATTCGTGACATTCCAGAGTCCCTGACGAAAGCATGCCCTCACTCTGAATCATCTCCCTTGGACAACTTTATGGATCATTATTTGCACGGCGAAGATGCCAAGGTGTTCGTGAGAGGGAAAAAGCTTAATGATACCGACACTCCAGAATGGATCTCGGATATTCTCCAAAGTATCACGGTACCAGTAGATTTTCCAGGACGATCATTCGACAGTTTCATCCGCAACTTCTCCCTGACAGATGTCGACTTCAAACTGCCAGATCCTTTCGCCGACGTTGATGACCCCGACGGTGAGCCTCGAGTTTCCGGTACCGCGCAAGTGCTCGCAGCTCTTCCGCCAGAGCTGAACGTGGACTTGAGGGTCGACAAGCTCCGCGCCAATGCCGATTTGTTTTACGAGAAGCGTAAAATGGGCGAGCTGAACCTGCGCCACTGGCAGAGCGCTAATTCAACAAGGGTCCAAGATGAAGAGAAGGGTGAAACCTTGCTCAACATCACATCACGACTAGTCGACGTCCCCTTGACAATCACCGATGGGGATGTGTTTAGCGAAGTTATGCAAAAGCTACTGTTTGGCGGCGGCGATCTCACACTCGACATCAAGGCCGAAGTCGATGTAAAGGTCAAAACCGTCCTCGGCATCTTGACGGTGAAGAAGGTTCCCGCAAAGGGCAAGATTCCAGTAAACGGTCCGTCATCGCTGTGGTAATCTCTTGCATCCCCCACCGAGGATGAATAATCCTCATCTACACTCTGAAGTATTCTCATAACACGCCTCGCGACCGTGTTGAGAGCCAACGCTAACTCAGCTGTAGGATTTCCTGGAAACACGCTCGGTAAACTTAAGCCTCAGGTCAGTGAGATCGAGGTTCTAGAAACAACAGAGACGGGTATTCAGATGAGGGCCCTTGTCAATCTCACAAACCCTACACCGTACGCAGCTATTGTCCCCTATCTCAGTGTGCACATCCTCCATGAAGGCGAACTTCTCGGCGAAGCTATATCAAGAAACGTTAGTTTCAACCTCGGCGAGAACATCAACCTTCCCGTTCATGCTACATGGGATCCTCTGCGGTTCGGCGGCGAGAAGGCGCAAGAGATTGGCCGTAGATTGCTATCAGACTACGTGTCTGGTAAGAACACAACCTTGACAGCACGAACGCACAAACGGAGTATCCCAAACGTACCCGTGATAGGCGAGGCTCTTTCAAAGATAAACATCACTCTCCCTACGCCACGAATGACAGTCCCTGGCGGAGACGAACATGACGGCGAGAAGCCACGTTTTATCACAGACGCTACCTTCCACCTGTTTTCGTCCACAGCCAGCTTTACGCTTCTTTCTCCCCTGCTATACAACACGCTTTACATAGAGCATATCAACGCTACTGCTCTTTACAATCACACCGAACCAGTCGGCCAGATCATACACGACGAGCCGTTTCCAGCCACTCCCGGACGATCCCAGACTCCGCGCTTACCCGTTGAATGGTCACCCAGCCGCGTGGGCTACGGGAAGCTCAAAGAAGCGTTAGGCGGATCGCTCAAACTGGATGCCATAGCCAATGTGACGGTCAGGTTGGGAAGTTGGACAGAGAGGATTCATTACGTAGGCAAGGGTATCGGAGCAAAGGTCAGCCTATAGATGA
Organism: Fusarium continuum; assembly: GCA_013184455.1. Lineage (NCBI taxonomy): Eukaryota > Fungi > Ascomycota > Sordariomycetes > Hypocreales > Nectriaceae > Fusarium > Fusarium continuum. The sequence goes on along the minus strand of JABCKB010000572.1, from coordinate 57,955 downwards.
TCGACACCGGAAGGTTTTTCTTAGTACAGAGATGTTCGGAGTTGGCGGTTCTTGTCTTTGGGAGTTGGAATGACTTGGGACATTCGTAGCACGTACTACTACTACTACTGTTCCTTATAGAAGCACCTAGGATACATGAAATTGATTTTCTTTTCACTATTATTACCTTTCTTTGATTATCTGAGTACATGCAGTGGCTCAAAGGCTAGCTTAAGATCAGTACCTGATGTTACTAGCTCGCCGTTTCTTGTTCACATGAACAACTACGTACAAAGAAGATATATAAATAGCATAGACATCGAGACCTTTGCTTGCGAGAACAGTTATCCTGTTCTCCACGACTCAAGGACAATACGACATTGAGTGTAGCGCACTAATGGCCAGCATAGTAATATAAAAAGCGCATGAGCATCCCCTTTTCATTCAGTATCGACGTTTCATCCCAGCAATCATCCCAGCTTGCAGGTCCAGCAGGAGATTGAAAAGAATTCCAAGGTAAGCCTCACAACCACTGCTCACACTACTGACTCTACTCTAGGTATTGAGAACCCTACAATCAATCATGTCTTCCAAGGCTCCCGAAAAGGTCACTGTTGACAACATTGACAATTCTAGCCAGCTCGCTAGCCTGAATCCGGAACCATTGGAGATATCCTCGGCTGAGAACTCAAACCGGAAGGGATCGGAACTGAACCCAACTACAGAGATGATGGTTGAGGCTCTCGAAGAGGAGATAGAGGAGACGATTAAGGAGATGAAAAGCATTTGGAACGAACTGGCTGTTGAGAATGGGGAACTTCCCACAATAGAGGAATAGGGATGTGAGGCCGTACTTCACTGGAAATTCGAAATTTATGACTTGAGGGCGAGTGACTTCAAGCATTCACAAGGAGAGCTTCTTCTGAGACGAGCAGAAAAAGGAACGTTCCCTAGGTAGGTATGGTTAGTCGAACACACTAGACATACCTTTGATCTAAATCTTCAAGCGGTGTCAGCAGGAAATAACGTCTCAAATGAGCACATGAATAAAGGGTAAAAGCACCTTTTTGCTGATCTGAATCTGTCCATTGCCGGTATTACTATTCGTAGCCTCCCCAAAACATCCTGTGATAAAAAGTGAATTCCGTGTCTTTAAGCAAGTCGCACACCAGCTTCCCGTCGCTTCTTGAGTTGCTGCTGAGCTGCCAAACTCATACCGGCAGACTGGCTTGCGTCAAACATGCTCTGGGCTTCGCGTCGCTTCTCGTCTTCGATCTTCTTGAGCCGCTTCTCTGTCTTGCCCTTCCCGCTTCCCTTGCCGTGGAACTGGTGACTGAGGTGCTTGAAGGCCTCCTTGCTATCGAGGGCGCGTCCGTGGTCGTCGGTGTACTTGAGCTCAACGTTGGGCTTGTATCCAGCGGAGAACAGCTCTGCCATTCGTCGAGACTGCTGCTGGTCGCGCCAAGTGTTCTGCTGACGGGCCCATTCCTCACGATCGCGTACCGACATACGATCGAGCTTACCGTTCATGCGGTCACGCTCGCGCTGATTGCGTGCCTGCTCGTCCAACTCTTCTTCCAAGAGCCGCTTCTTGGCGAGGAAGTCTTCTCGGTTTCGCAAACTGCTGTACTCGGCGTCACCTCGCGTATCTTCTACGAGGCCACGCTCTCTTAGTAGCGCTAGAGCAGCGCCCATGCCCTCGCCGACAGCCTTTTCTTCCTCAGCGCCCGTCTCGTCCAACTCCTCGGCAACTGACGTTTGCGGTCTCTCGTCTTCAGGTACCTGAGCATCGTCACCCATAGGGTGGTCCTCGTCAGGTGCTGGTGATTTTGATACAGTCTTTGGTCTTCTGGGCTTGCGTTCTTCGTCTTCGCCGGGCTTGCTTAGGCCGGCGACAAATTCTGAAACTTCATCGAGAACGAGTCCTCCCTCTTGTGGCTCTGTTGATTCTGGCTCGTTCTCTTCCTCCTTGAGAAGCTTGGCGATGTCTTCGGGTCGAGTCTTCTTTCGTTTCTTCAAGGCGTTCTTTCGCGGGATCGCCAGTGATGCTTGGAGATCGTCGTCGTCCACGAAGGTGTCATTGCCTGCTTTGCGCTTTTTAACGGTTGTGTCCTTCGAGTCAACGTCCATGGCATCATCTACGGGTGCTGTATCCACGGGGAAAATATCATCCTCGTCAGTCGGCTTTTGTCTCGTACCCTTCTTGTTCTTCTTCTTTTTGGGCTTTTTGACTTTGATTTGTGAAGGATCCAGGTAATCTGAAGAAATAGGGGCGTCACCTATTCGTTGAATGATTAGTGTTGAATCTTGTCGCTGAGTACGCAAAGGTAGCTTACCAACAACATCATCCAAGCTCACGTTCTGACCGTTCTTGGTCTTGTCAGCCGGTTTTTCTAGAATATCTGAGAGCTCTGCGATAACGCCACTTGTGTCAAGTGTAAACTTCTTTGACTTTTTGCCGTCGATCTCCTCATCATAGTGTGACAAAATACCACGTTCACCTTCCTCGTCGTCGTCAAGAGGGTTGTAGCCTGGCTTCTTTTTCTTGGAATCTAGTCTCTCGGCGAGCTTCTCGGCCTCGCGCATGCTTAGGTTCTCCAGCTCATCTCCGTCTTCCTCGTTCTCGTCGATTGTTGTATCCTTCAGGGTAAGGATCTGATCGTCGCCGTCGAGGAAATCCGCTGTGTCGTGTCCGACTTTGATACCTGCGAGGTCCTTGGAAGTATACTGGACTGCAGCTGCTGCTTCAGCCTCGGCCGCAGCCAGCTCCTCCTCCAGCTTTCTGACCTTGGCAATCTTCTTCTGTCGTTTCTTTTGGCCGATAAGCCAGTCTTTGGCGCTAAGGTCGCCACCCTCTTCAGCATCTCCAAAGCCTTTGCCTTCCAGTACCGCGTTGCGTTGCGCCTGCTCCCGCGCTTTCCGAATGGCTGCTGCTTTCTCTTCGCGCTTTTTCTTAGCTTTCTCTGCTTCCATCACTTTGTTGTAGTTGTCGTAAGCCTGAGCCTGGCGGCTCTCGAGGGTGCTGGGCGCATCGCCATCGGCGTACATGGACTCAGTTGACGTTGAATTATCGGCTCCCGGGACAGGTAAGGGCTTCATGCCCAGAGAGACACGAATTCGATTCGTCTCTTCTATTGTTGCAGCGTCCATCTTGTATGTCGAGTTGCGACGCCGATATATGTGATGCAACTGAGAACGATGATGAAAGGGCTACTTCTTGAAAGGCAGAAAGACGGGCGTGAGGTTCGCGAGCACAGATCATTCTACTCTGCACGCGATGGACGAAGCGGGACCTGAGGTACCTACTTACCTTACCTATGATAGGTGCGTGACGAATAGGTAGTTCCGCGGTTGGGCCGGATTATGTAATGCACATGTCAAGAATTTCGGGTATTTAAATCTTGGGTCAGAGCCTTTGTTCCCTTTCCTCTTCTCTTCAGCAAACACGGATCTGTGCCTAGCGATCCTCTGCTCTTCGGAGTCAGGGTCGATTGCTCTGCAGCTCGATAACTTATAAGGAGCCATCAACTTGTTATGGTGTCAATCATCCTATCGACAGGTCCAAGAGTAACTGGTGCTTCAGCCGCTTCATTCGCTGCCGAAAGGCGGCTTGAGTGTCGGGGCTGTCGCAACGAGACGCTATATTCCACCCCCCTTTTCCGAGACCGTCGGTTGGTGAGGTTGGGGAAAACCATGGCTTACCTACATATCTTGATTTGTTTGTAGATTTATTTGTAGATTCATTTGTTTTTTACGTGACGTCGAAGTTTTAGACGCCGCGACGTGCTTGGCGCGGATGTCAAAATTTTAAGCGAACCATGCACTAGGTTGTCTGAACAACAGGCTCGTTATAATCCACGACTGCCTGCTAGCCTGCCTGCTCAGCGCCTCGTGACGGCTCAAGGGCATTTCCATGCTTGTCAAGTCCTGAATAGCTTCGGCTTTGATTCTGAATCTGGGGAAAATGTTACCCTGTGACAAAGAGACAAGCATCACTTCACGATCTACGGCCCGTCTTCGGAGCTGGTGCCAAGACGCGACTAGATCGCATTGATGACGGCGGAGTCTCCTGTTGTTAAGGTATATTGGGTTTGTCACGAGGCATAGGCAATGGTCAACCACGGGGTAGGCATATATCACAACTGAAGCTGCATTGACATGAGATGGCATGTCACAACAGTCGATAACCGAGGGCAATATGTACATACTGCGTGCATCCACATGGGTTGGGTCGCACTCGGTGCTTTCAAAGCCACGCGATATTCATCCGTCCACTGCCGATGCCTGTATCTTGGGGATTTGGGGTTAGTTTTGTATGCAGTCTGGGGTTCGAGAGTTTATAACAAACATCATGGGGAGAGTGTGGGGAAGAGACGGAACAGGGTGAAAGACCAAAAGCTCGGCTGGCACGTGAAGAATATGCTGTAGCTGTAGTTGTAGCTGTAGCTGTAGCTAGGTATAGCTGTTAGAAGTCTCCTACCTATCGTTGCCTACCCCACACTCTTCTCTTGAGTGTTGGAGACTTGTTAGTGAACTAACTCATGGTTCAAGTTGGGGAAACGTCACAAGAGCACCTGGTGTTGGTGCACATTGCACATGTGAGAGGTGAACGCGGAGCAGTTTCTCAGATGAAACACCAATATCCTCTACTCATGGAACGGAGACTGAAGCCATCGTGAGTTGATCAAAGGATGAGTTGAGTTTGGATCAAACATCACCCTACAACAAGCCGAGGCGATATTGACCGTGAGCAACACCACTACCAAGGGACTGCATTAAGCTACCAGTATTCAACTCGGCCTCATTCTAAACATTCGGCCCTTTGAACCACACCGCACTATCCCTCAACGGCCTACCTCCGTACTTTCCAAGCGCGCTTCCGTATTGGGCATCCAACAACTAGACCCTGGACATAATCAACTCTTCTATTCCGAGATCTACACCCGAGTCGGCATGCCCGCTTTCTATAAAACCTTGGCCATGGATCTGATCGATGTTGACGACTCAGTCTCGTCACTCTCAATCAACTCTACTACTGCCTCTCTGATACAACCCATCATGTACTTCTTGTCTTCTGCTCTCCTGCTCGGCTCGTTCGCTCTACAGAGCGTCTTGGGTCGGCCAGCCTTGGATGGACGGAGTCAAGTTCAGCAGAGACAATCTTCCGTCGACTCTTTTATCAAGTCAGAGAGTTCGATTGCTATCGAGCAGCTCTTGTGCAACATTGGCTCTGAAGGCTGCAACTCCAAGAACGTTGCTTCTGGTGTTGTCATTGCTTCCCCAGACACTCATGATCCGGATTGTATGTCAACAACTTGGAATTCAGGCCGTTCACTAACATGCTATCAATAGACTTCTACACTTGGACTAGAGATGCCGCTCTCGTCTTCAAGTACGTTGTAGATAGGTTCATCAACCAATACGATGCCGGCCTGCAGAAGCGAATTCAAGAGTACATCGCTTCTCAAGCCAAGCTCCAGGGCGTATCTAACCCCTCCGGATCCCTCTCGGATGGTTCTGGTCTGGGAGAAGCCAAGTTCCACGTTGATCTGAGCGCCTTTACTGGTGGTTGGGGTGAGTGTTGATATGTCTCTGCTTCCCCGAAATCGAACAGTAACTTAACACTTCTAAAGGCCGACCTCAGCGAGATGGTCCTGCTCTCCGAGCTACCGCAATCATCACCTATGCTAACTGGCTGATTGCCAACGGCTACACTTCTACAGCATCCGACATTGTGTGGCCTGTTGTCCGCAACGACCTCAACTACGTGGCTCAATATTGGTAAGCCAGGAAAGAGTCTCAACAATAGCAGAATCTTACCCTCATAGGAACCAAACTGGCTTTGACTTGTGGGAAGAGGTCAAGGGAAGCTCATTCTTTACGACTGCAGCCCAGTATCGAGGTCAGCCCCCAAAGACTACATCTCTAACATGTCGTATCACATACTAACATTCACCAGCCCTTATTGAAGGCGCTGCCTTGGCTAAGAAGCTTGGAAAATCTGGCAGCGATAATTATGCTTCTGTCGCCCCTCAGGCTCTTTGTTTCTTGCAGACTTACTGGATCCCTTCAGGCAAATATGTCGACTCCAACAGTAAGTTCTAGTTTACTCAGACCCTTGATGTACAACAACAGCTACTTACCTTCACTTCACTCTTAGTCAATGTCAACGACGGTCGCACCGGCAAAGACGCAAACAGCATCCTCACTTCAATTCACAACTTCGACCCTGCTCTTGGTTGCGATACCGCTACTTTCCAACCATGCAGTGACAAAGCCCTCGCCAACCACAAGGCAGTTACTGACTCTTTCCGCTCATGGAACATCAACAAGGGTATATCGCAAGGAAGCGCCGTAGCTGTTGGAAGATACGTGGAAGATGTCTACTACAACGGCAACCCCTGGTATCTTGCTACTCTTGCCGCGGCAGAGCAGCTCTACGATGCCATTTACATCTGGAAGCAAAAGGGGTCCATCACAGTCACCGACGTATCCCTCTCCTTTTTCAAGGATCTGGTCTCTGGAATATCTACTGGTACCTATGCCAGTGATTCTGCGACTTTCAAGACTATCACCGATGCCGTGTCTAAATACGCCGATGGCTATGTCAGTATCGTTGCAAAGTATGTGGGCACAAACGGCGCCCTTTCAGAGCAGTTTGATAAGAATGACGGCCACCCCCTTTCTGCTACGGACCTGACCTGGTCATACGCCGCATTTCTCTCAGCCGCTGACCGTCGAGCTGGCATTGTTCCTCCATCTTGGGCGAGCGGTGCAGCTGCGGTACCTCAACAGTGCGGAACCAACACCATCGCCGGCTCATACTCTTCAGCCACCGCAACCTCGTTCCCACCATCTCAGACACCCAAGGATGGCGTGCCGACTCCTACAGGTAGTCAGCCACCCAGCTCACCCACGGCCTGTGCTATTGCGACTTCAGTGGCCGTCACTTTTGAAGAGGTTGTCACTACCAGCTTTGGCGATACCATCAAGATTGTCGGCAACATCGCTGCCCTTGGCAACTGGGACACTTCAAAGGCTGTAACCCTGAGCGCCTCTGACTACACGTCGTCGAACCCTGTGTGGAAGGCCACCATCTCTCTCAAGGCGGGACAGGCTATCCAGTACAAGTATATTAATGTTAAGAAAGACGGCTCTGTCACTTGGGAGAAGGATCCTAACCGCACATATACGGTCCCTCAGACCTGCGCCACAAAGGCTACAAAGTCTGACAAGTGGCAGTCTTAGGATGGTACGTGTCTCTATTGCCTAGACCCGTTGTCTTTCTACTTGCTCACACCTAGGGTTGGCAAGATGACACGACTTGATACTTTAAGGTTCCGTGGGCGAGAGAGAACTACAGCCATATGGGATTCAGAAATCATAACAACGACACGTACTATCCCGGTTTCTTTTTCAATCTTGTCAACTGATGCCTTTTAGCATCTGCCATATCGCTAGAAACAGGAATGATCTACATATATCAATATCATGAACGCTTCTCCATGCCTCAGGATAAACTGTCTGGTAAAAGTGATCTGGTGGCCTTTGGGTCAGAAATGTTCCTTTCCGTCAATTCACATGAAAGGTCTCTCAAGTCGAATGGGCAATGGGCGTCTTGGTCTTCTTAACTGGCTGTAATTAGATTTTGCCGTGACATCTCAGGTTCCTTGATACTGCACCGAAATACTCTCGGATGCTGTAACCCGGTCCTGAGTAGCAATCAGCGCCAGACAACGATACCTCATCTAGACATTCACGCCCAACTCATCGTTGGTCCTGATGTGGTTATCCATAATAGTCATGTTAATTCTATCCTTGACCCTGAGCACTTTCAAACCCATCATAAGCAGACACGCGGATATCTCAACTCATCTTCCCACCTCCTAAGCCTCGGTGTCAACGGCAGAGCCCTCAAATCTTTGCTGGCACGTCTACTGCGTGTAATGTAGCATAATACCTCTTCGCCCATGCACTTAATCATCTATCCGCCAATCTCTCTCCACATCTCCCTTGGCCACTCCTCTACGCAAACTCATCATCCGCCTCCTCAATCTGATTCTTGACGCGCACCAAGATCGTCGTCTTCCACTTATCCAACTTGCTGATCTGGTCGAACTGGTACAACCTGTCGGTGAACTGCTCCTGGCTCTTGGTCTCGATGGCCTCGCAAAGGTCAACCAGAAGCTGGTGCTCCCGCTGCGCACCGAACGAGGGGTCAAGGTCGCGGTACTTTTCGAGCGCGCGCTGCGCAGCAACTAGATCGCCGCTAGCCAGATGGCAGATGCCCGCCTTGAGCAGGTAGTCCTTGACGCTGTACTTCATGAGGTTGTTGTTGATAGACTGCTCAGCCACCTTTTCGTACTTCTCGATGGCCTTGTAGTAGTCGCCATCGAGGGCGGCCACGTCAGCGACCTTGAGCCACAGCTTGTTGGCAAGACTGTTGAAATCTGTTATAACCTGCAGGTAAACAAGAGTTTAAGAATCCGACTTACGCTGCAGCATTGTCGCCCTCGTACCAAGTGGCAGCGAGTTCGTAGCTTTCAATCGCGCTCTTGGCATCACCAAGATCCACCTCGTACAGTTCACCGAGATTCTCTTTGTGGGAAGCCGCGCGGCGGAAGTTACCCTTGGCGCAGTATCGATCGATGGCAACGTTCAGACATCGTGCAGCGGCCTGAGGATCGTCCTTGCGGTAGGCCTTGAAGGCATCGACGAGGGTGTTGGCAGCATCGTCGGGCTCCTTAAGCTTATCGGTCTGGACTTGCGCGGCCTGTTCGAAAACCTTTCCAGCTTCGAGGTCTGTAGTCGGGTATTGTCAGTTTCGGTTTCGGAGTGTCGAGATAGCAGTGGATGCGTACTCTGTTGCTGCATCTTGAAGGCATTGCCGGCCTGGATAAAGAGGTCGGCGGCTTCTTGGTACTTGTCTTCTCGTCCGCCAAAGAAGCTGAAGCCGCCGCTGGCGCTCTGAAGCTGCTTCTGAGCCTAATTGTTGTGATGCGTCAGCACAAGTCAGACGGCCACTGGCGTACACTTGAGCCAAGACCAAGGCGGGGGAGGGGTTGCGAAACCTTTTGGAGGAGAGCTCGAGGATCCTGAGCCATGGTCGTGATGTTTATTGAAAGAGGAGAATCAAGTAAGAGTTAGCGCTAGTGACAAGAACAAAAGGAAGAAAAGGTGCCCCGTCGAAGTTATCGAGAGCTGACTTGTGGTTGTAAGTAAAGCTGGCGGGTGGTGTTGCGGCGTGGTCGGCGGCTGAGCTATGACGACGGTCGCCTGAGCCACAGTCCCCCAGCATAGATCTTTTTAGTGGACTGGACCGATACACCTCAGGTACCCAGTATCCGCTGCAATTGGATAGGTAAGGAATTGAAGATTCCAGGATGCTTCAACTCAAGATATCAACCGGGCACCAACACTCAATTAACCGTCCACCACCCACCAACAAAACCAGTTTTGGCACTCAGTAAAGAAAGGATCTCTACCAAGATTGAGGATAGTCAAACACAATGAAGATCTGCGCATCCTGCCTTCTCGCCCTCCGGCGCACCACCACCACACATCCCCCAAAATACACAGTAACTCGCTCTATAACTACACATTCGTCAACCGCCGCTTCAATCCTCGAGAAACCCACCTGGTCCGTCCGTAGCCTTCTTCCATCATCACAATCTTCGGCGCCAGTAGAGAAGATCACGCCTTCGCAACTACACCACCTCCTCCGTCTCTCAGCTCTACCGCTCCCTACTACGCCCACCGACGAGACTGCCATGATCAACACCCTCCAGAGTCAGCTACAATTTGTTCGTGCCGTGCAGCGCGTTGACACAAGCGGCGTTGAGCCTCTGCGGGCGATCCGCGATGAGACTCTAGAGGCTCGACAGGAGGTGACTATTGGGCTTGCAGATTTGCAGGAGGCGCTGGGTAAAGAAGTCCGTGTAGGACATTACCAACGGGCGAGAAGGGTTAGGGAAAAGATTGAGTCCAAGGCAGAGAATTGGGATGCCTTGAGTACGGCGGGCAAGACGGCGGGAAGATATTTCGTGGTTGAAAGTGGGAAAAAGGATATCGAAGGTGCGGAATGATGAGAGCATGCTATCAGAAGACCAAGATTCAAAAGCAAACAGGGGACCTGGATATGATACCCTCTTTTTAACAATTATGCTTCAAAATTTGTATGCTTAAATCATATGCTCCTGCAGCCATACTCGCTCAAACTTCGCCAAGATATACCATTCTACAAATACTCTCAGTCTAAACATGTGTTAACCCGTAAATTCTATGCTCGTAGTCATCATGATCATGATCCGTGCTCTCTTTCTTTGCCCTGCCTATACGATGGCCCACCGCCCTCGTGGCTCTATGACTTGGTTCCCGACGGTCCATCCTTGGGCTTGGGCTTGGGCACCTTCTCGTACGCATTCGGACTTGGCGCTCTCTTCTCCTTTCCCTTTCCACTTCTTCGTCCCCGTCCATGGTTATGTCCGTGTCCGTGTCCGCAGCCTTGGCGCTTACCGCCCGCTGGTTGTGCGCCCTCGCGATCAGAGCCAGAGTCGCTATCAGAGTCCGAATCGGAAGAGGATTCGTCGCTGGATTCGCCGACAGCCTTGGGCTTGTGATAGATACAACACACTGTTGCAGGTTCTGTTAGCATATTTCCACGATCAGTAGTTCAATCTGTGTCGCTCACCTTTTGAGCTCTTGCGTCCAAGACCCTCGTTGTCGATTACATCCTCTGCCCACTGCACCGACCGTCCATTAGACGCATGCGCACCGCGAAGTCTCAAAATCTGCGGAGCCTGTTCTCTCGTCTCTGGTGTTTGTGCCGGGGTCTCAGTCTGTGTTTGCGAGGGTGCTGGTGCGCTTCGCTGCTGCTGTCGTTGAGACATGGCTATTTGGACAGATTTGATGTGATCGCACTGCCTGTCTTATTTGAAGAAATGCGTGAGGAAGAAAAAGAAAGATAGTTTCCGGGAGCGTTGTTTGCGAAATTATCACGCGCTTGTTGATGGAAGCGTCTGGCAAAGAAATGAATTGTAATCGGGGTTTTGGCGATCACGGAGGGAGGGGCCCAAAGAAAAATCCGGGGTTGATTTGCCCCACGTCATCGCCTGTCAATTTAAATTGGGTGATCTTCAGTGAGCGCATGCACGTCCAGGGGCATCATACATGGCACAACAATGAGCCCATCATGTCTTTGATTGCAACATTAAAGTCTTTATCCTTTCCAAGTAATATACAAGATTTTAAGTATGGTACAGTTTATACTTGAGTGATATGCAGTCGTCATAATTGTACAGCGTCAGTTCTTACAGACTCATTCATCATGCGGCTTCAAACTGTACGCATCTCAGCTTGCCGCTACAGCTCTCTTCTCAGCCTTGGCCTTCTTCTTCGCACCCTTCATACTCCTTCGCGGTCGGCTTTTCTTGTGCTCTGCCAATACCCGAGGCTTGTTGTTCAGCCATCCGTTGATAGGTTGGCGAGACCCGATAAATCGACCCTCAGGGCTGAAGACATCGACCGCTGGCCAGGCAGGTTCCAGTTGGGGCTCAGGCTCCTTGCGCTTCTTCTCTACCACGGCTGCTGTATCTCTCCTTTGAGACTTCATGGCAGTGAAAGGATCGGAAGTGTCCCTATCTTTCTGTTTCACCCTTTCTTCGAATCTAGATTGTTGCTGTTGAGGAAACACCCGCGTGGCAACATCCTGCGTACGGACTTGAGCGACGAGCTCAACATAGCCGACGCCCTCGATGAGAATATCCGTCGATAGCACTCGGAAAGGCAGCCTATCAACGTTCAGTCCAACCGCATTCTTCCTTGTGAGAGGGCCTGCCCTCCTCCTAGTGACATCATGAGACAGCTTAAACGTTCCAGCGTGCTTCATTTTGTCACCAATACCAGGAAGCATAATACTCGGCACGCCAATGGACTCTCTTGTTTGCTGTTGGAAAGCAACGGCCTTCTCAGTCTGAGTAAGGTGCTCTTCCAGGGGCGTAAAGTTGTATGCCAGGAACACCAGATTGGGGTTCTTGGGTGTGATCCTGATAAGACCCCCTCCTAAGACAAGGGACTTGCCAGGCGTTAAGGAAACCTGCTCAGGCACAATGCGCTTCTTCATAATCATCGATTGCCGAGACTCCTCTTTCACAAATAGGTCCAGGTCACTACGCGTCAGACCGGGGAGATCTATCAATTCGCCTTTTCCGTTTCCAAAAGGAACTCGAATGGGCGATGCTGTCGTACCAGGGAGCGAAGATACCAGAGGCATGTCGGGATAGTTTTTGGCTGGTTGAGGTGGGGGCAACAGATCTCCAACATCCATATCCTCTTTCTCAATTTGCTCGGTAGCAATTGATTCCGTGCTGATAGCTTCACGAGGATAAGTCGACACTGATGCTCGCTCAGCATCTTTACTCAGCCCCATCCTGCCCTTAGGATAGACGGCTTCAAACAGTTGGCTCTTGCCAACGTTGACCTTTCCAACCATCCAGCCCGCACCACCGCGGTGCCAAATATCTTCCTTGACCTCTTTGCACCACCAGCTACGTTTTGCGCTAACGCATCTGACGTTACCAAGACGCACTCTGTCTCCAAGCCGTCCAAGGGCGTCTCGCAGGACTTCACGCAGGTAGGGCATCATCGAGTCCACAATTTCTTTCGTAGGGCCGAGTAGATCGCCACGGGTGATGATAAAGCTCAGTTCCGTTTTGCGATCCTTCTGGTACTTGCCCGTCCGTGACCGGCGGTTGCGCGTCCTGATTGGGATGTCGCCCAGCAGAACGTTGAGTCGGGGGATGAGCGACATGGGAAAGTCGGCGGCGTCGATAACATGATAGATGTGGTTGTACTTGTGCGGTGACTCCTCGATCGTTTCGCGCAGCGACTCTACGGTGGGATGGTACATGGTAACCTTTGCTGTGTCACTCGTCGTGCTGTAATGCTGCAAGTTATGGCATCGATCGCAGACAGGTTGCTTTTCTTGAGGAGGCGCTTCTTCTAACATGTCAGTAATTGTGTTTTCTTTAGTCAGATCAGGGCACATACGGGGAGCAATAGGACCCTCCCTCTCGGCCCCCGATACCAGGAGAGAAGGATCCAAGCCAAGAGCTTCCAGCTGGCTCTGGTCGAGTGTTTTTAGAACATCGCCCACAACTGCATCCTCTTCGCTCGCTGTATGCTGGCGCTGATAAGCCTTTGGGTTCAACCACTTCTTGACTCTTTTGCTTTCCGGGTCAAAGTAGCCCAACAGGTGCGGGTCGTTTGTTTGCGTAAAGGCACCGCATCCTGTGCAGTTTAAAGGCAATCTTCTTCGAGGGATTCCAGGTGTCAAAAGAGGCGAAGGTTCATTTGTGGTAACAGGCGCATCCTGAGTTGTCGTTGCTTCGGTATGGTTAAATCGTCGGGTATGAATTCGTGTTTGCAGAGGCGCCACTCTAGGTGTTTTAGAAAATCGACTTGACGCTCCAACGGCGGGACATAGGAAGAGAGGAACACTGGATGAAGCAGACGCTTCACCGATACTGAGTGTTCGATTGAGCCATCGAGCTGACAATGCGCGGTGCATTGCGTTGCTTCTCTTGTAAACTCGACCTATCGCAACTAAAAAAAAAGTTGGACTTACACAGATTGTCCCCCGGCAAGAAATTTCCTAGGAAATAATGCCAGCTCTGCTCCTAGTATCCGTGGGTAGGTATGGAGAACTTGGAGCGAATGAGGGACGGACCCACCACCCGTTCCGGGTCAATGCTCGGCCCGCAGCCTCATAACGTCGGCAGGGGTCTAGTTGATTTTCTAGGTCTAGAGGCGTCGACTTTTTGAGGCATTGCGACCACTGGACTGATTCGAACCTTGGGAGATACCTGCGTAACGCCTTTGCAGATTAAAGGTTTGCGCAGTTCAAGATGAGGTCCCTCGGCGAGCGTTTCAACAAGCTTCGCAGGGTGAGTCAATTCCTCTTCGATGTAGAGAGTCGGAGCATTGCTAACAGGTCTTATAGAAGGTAGATATCTGTGCCATCAACCACGACTCACGGTCCAATGCTCACGATTCACTCAGCTCCTTACCTTAAAATGCGGTCCTGGCGCAGCGATACTCCCCCCGGAGGTTACTAGAATACATATGGACTTTGCCACGAGCTTCAAGAACGGCCATATGGGTGCTAGGTTCGTTGCACACATCGCCCTCATGCCAGCATTTATATCGACTAATACACCCCAATAGAAAGTTCTGGCGTGAGAACCTCCCCCAGCTAAAGTATCACAACCCCGCGGTCCCCATGATCGTCAACCGCCACAACAGGAACAACAAGAAGCCCACACTCTCCATCTACCTCCGCAAGCCCGACGCCTCATCTCCCGCACCAGCTACCCGCTCGCAACCTGCCTCATCACGCGACAACCTCTCCAAGGCCACACCTCCGGACGCCGACGAGAAAGTTGTCACCGTCGACATGACCGAGAAGCACTCGTCTCATATTCTCGAGTACGTCCTCGCCGAGACCCACGCAGTTGTCATCAAACCCACAAAGGAGGAGATCCGCGAGCTGCAGGAGATCGATGCTATGAGCAGACAGGCCGAGGTCGACCGTGCACGCATGAAGGGCCTGAGGGAGGAGAAGAAGCGCGAGGAGGACATGTTGAAGCGAGCTCGGGCGGCTGGTGGTGTTGCCGAGGAAGAGGATTCGTAAACGGCCATGTGGCAGAAAAGACGGGAATGATGTACAATAAATGTGTATTACTTGATGCCACATATCGGCAGGTGTACAAGTTGGGAATATTAAGAAGCTGACCACCACCAGATAAATTCTGCCTAACTATTGCGTTCACTGTTATCGGAATTGCATTTTAGGTGGCTTTAACAGAACTTCAATGTTCATGGGGGAGATGTGGTCTACCCGTGCGGAGGCTTTGCGTAACCCGCAGTTCTTCTACAGAACCTTCTAATTATTTCGAACAATTTCGGCTTCTAGCTATAAGCACCTTGCCAGGTACGTGAGGAGATCTATATTCCTATAATCATTGATTTGCCTTCAAAACTCCATGTATGAAATGAATGCGTACTTCGTAGTCTCGTCAAGTGTATTATTTACTTTATCCCAAAGCCCTCACTCTCATGAACGGCGGTCCACAACACTTTCTCCAACCTCTCCTTAGACTCGTACCGTGAGAGAGACAGCATATTGAAGCATGTTCGAGCAATAGGGAACCTGCCTTCGTCCTCACCGAGGCAGGATATCTTGATCGGCAATACAGCGGCGCCCATGGCGGGAATTCGGTCGCTGCCAGTGATAAATAAGAGGAGTTTGCGCTGATCCTGAGGAGTAGCCTCTTGGAATGTCTCCCAGAACCAGTCAATGACAGGCTCGGAGCCATCTGGCTTCTTGCTGCCCCAGTTATCATACTCAGCGACGCCTCTCAGTGAGCTGATGTCGAGCGCTTCGTCTGAGCCTCGCACGAGGAGCTCAATCTCCTCTGGTCTAAAGAGAGACAAGGCATTGCCTCCGCATACGGTATAAAATCCCCGTTTAAATGGTTCAAACTGTCTCGTCACCGACACATCGATCATGTGCCGCACATAAAGATCCACGTATTCTCGACGGTTGCTGTTTGTGACAGGAATGCGTTCGCCTCCAGGGCAAAGGGGAACCTGAACCTGGGTACCGTATTTGTCTATTTCAACAACAAAATCGAGACAGAAGGTTTCTTCTACGTTGCCTTCATATTCGAGCAATTGCCGTAGTCCTCGAGCCAGTCGAGGCCGGTATTCGGCAAGGTCTTCAAGCGTATAACGCATGGGAGGTTTCGGGTGAGCCGATGCTCCAGTGCCATGGGTAGGAGCAGATGCGATAAGCTTCCGGAACGCAAAGGGCGGAAGAGCCACGTCTAGAATGGTTGAATTATAAATGGCGAGTCCCATCACAACGCCAACCAAGAAGAACTGATCGGATGTTTCGAACGCGTTCGGGTTGAAATAGCAATACTGCGAATCCTCGTCGTAAAGAAACAGGCCTGTCAAAAGTCAGCTGAGATGCCTATCTCTGTAACATCTGACTTACCATGGTCGGGATTGAAAACCTCTCTGACGAGGAGCAAAAACCATTCCTTGCGCAGACCGCCCGCATCCACTCCCTCTTCGCCATTGAAAGTAATGCGAAGACCCTTCTTGATGTCCTCGCTCCCGCTTCCGATCACTTCGCTGACAGCCTTGAGACTGTCATCGACGAGACAATCCCGCCGGACACTGAGCTCCAGAAACTGGTTGATAGCCTTGCGACTCATGATACTATCAAAAAAGGCGTCTCGGGCTTTGCTCTGCATCTGGCGACGAGCATCGTGCTCAAGGATGTGGTTCTTCGCCCAAATACTCAAAAGGAACGGGTATTGACAGAAGGTGAACTTGCTCCTACGAGCTTCCCAGTTCTCAAAGTCGGCAACTAAGTCGGTGTAATCAATCATCGAGTTGTAAAAGTCACTCGTCGGCAACACTTGTCCGTGAGAATGGAGGCTAGTACGGTTTTCGCCCGAATTCGAAGGAAGGTCTTCATTCTTTCGGCCGTGAGGCAAGTTGTTGGCTGCGAAAAGCAGTGCCAAAACTCGCGAAGAAGCTCTGATCTGCCAGTCTTCGCCATACATGATTTTCTTTTCAGGTTCCCTGGCTTTCTTTGACGATGTTGTGCGGTTGATCTCATCGTAAAGATAGGCTCCTGAGCGGCCTTCTTGCATTTGTGGAATCAGTCCAGCTGTGATGTCTACTTTGACCTCCTGCTTCTTTCCACTCTGCCGAATCATCCGATATGTCAGGAAGCCGGATGCGAGCTCTTTGGTCCGAATGAATCGAGAAGGGTGATGTCTTGCGAACCAAGTGATCAACTGGTTATGGCACTCAAGTGACGAGTTCGATATCAAGCCTACTATGCGCTTGATGATGCCAGAATGTTGCCCAGACAGTGGTCCGGATTCAGGGGTGCTGGCTTTTCTCGGTCGTGTTGGGTTCGTACCAGAAGCCAACTTGCTGTCTGGCTGTATAATTCCGCGGAACAACTTTTCGTTCTCGTGAAGAAGCGGGTTTTCCAAGACTATCAAGAGAAAACGCAGATCTGCTGGGTCCTTTAGGGGTCTTCCGGGTCGTTTCAGGAGCATTTCCGTTGCTTTCAATAAAACTCGCCGTGCATGCTCTTGCCCCTGCAATAGTTCTCGCTCAATCAATTGGAGTTCCCGTTGAGGGGGGGTCTGGAAATTCTCATCTTGACACAGCCCTTCATAGATCGCAAACCATCCCTCAGCAGGATTCACAACAGTAGCGTACCATTTCATCAAATCACCCCAGCTCATCTGTGGTGTCTTTGTATTAACAGGCGCGTTCGAAAAACTTCGTTCAACCCGGTGCGCCGATGGTCTTCGAGGTCGCGATTCCTCCTGATTTCCCGTCCACCACGTTCCATTCTCAGCAAAATCACCCAGAAGCAGCAACTTGGGATCAAGGTCACAGGTACTATCTTCAATTGGGATAATCGCTCGCTCTCCCCGTTTTTCACGTGCAGCATGATTCTCTGAATGATCTCGACGAAATGCTCGCTCTTCCCGAGGCTCATTGGACGACACAGGCTTCCGACGAATTGACTCGCTTCCACCTCTAATGGGATGGCGATGGTGATGGGTCAGGAAAGAAGAATTGATGCATTCGAAAGAACCAAAGCAGGCAACAACATAATCCTCCAAAGCCTTGAATATTCTTTTGGGATCGCTCTCAGTTGAATCCGGTGATTTCCGCTGCTCTCTTGAGGCGTCATCTTGTAGCATCTTACGTACCAGAGGTCTTTCTGTATGCGAAGAGGATAAGGACCTTGGCATTGGCGCAGAGTTTGTTCGTACAGGGTTCGCTCGGAGCGTCGGCTCCTCATCGAACGTATGGTGAGAAACCTGTATTGTAGGCGACTTGAAAGGAGGCGTTGTTTCCTGTCTTGAATCTATTGGCGCAAGTTTGTGACCAGCAGCTTGCATTCGGCTGCTAAAGGATAACTTGCTCTGCACGGGAGGTTGCGGGGGAGGCTCGGTTGGAGGTTTAGGTATTGGGTGTAGTTTCTTGGACAAGAAAGATTGTATTGATTGGTGAACAAGTCGCTTTGTCTGATCGATCGAGATGTGTGGGACTATATCGCCATCAGTTGCCGTCCTCCATGATTTGCCTTAAGCATACCTCGTGCTGGGGCGGTCTGGGAAGGACCTTGACTTGGGTCCCGTCGCGACTTGGAACCGTCATGGTCCACACTCAGAGGCTCCAAGTCATTGACCGTCGTACAGATGGTGCACTTGAAGACATTGAGCTCCCTTGGCCATCGTACTAGCGAGCCGCATGTCATACAGTTTCCTGTCGCAAAGTCCTTACTTCCCGCGGGACCATTTCGGGTGTGGGAAGGGTTTCGGGCGTGAGTCTTGGGCGCTTGTCGAGGCATTGCGGCATCATCGTCTGCGAAGCCCAGGTCAGGCGGAGGCGCGCCGACCGAGTTCTGCCTCTTTTTCTTGCTGCTAAAGAGAGAGGGGAAAGGCTGGCTCATAGAGCGCGTGTGCTGGGGTCGGCGAGGAGGTTTAGAGGAGGACGGCGGTCTCGAGGGATGCAGGTCAGATTCGTCGGAGCTCGATTCGGCGGCGTTGGCATTGGAGAAGGACAGATCAAAGCGATTGCCGTTGGAGGCGGTCGGCAGATTCGTCGAGTAAACTGCAGGTAACGTCGTAGGGGTACGTAAAGCAGTATTGTGAATTCGGCTGATGAGGTCACCGTCAGAGTTGTTGTTGGGTTGAGATCCACGACGACTCGACCAGGGAGCCATTTCTAATCTCAGGGAAGCTACTAAGGATTGAGGGAGGCGATCTCGTGCCAATCACGGGACCCTTGTCGAGATGACCTCTTAAGGATGTGAATATGTCAAGATACCTAACTTAGGCAAGTTTTGAAGAAGAAAGAAATAACAGACTGATTCAGAGTTAAAGATGTCTTTTGTCAATAAAGCACGATCAGATGACCGGTCTCAAGTCAGGAGGATGTTCGCAAAGCTGTAGTTGACGCCAGCCTAGCCCAGCCCAGCCAAGTTCAGGTCAGGTCAGGTTAGGAAACTCAAATAGATGCATGCTTCATTCTCTACCCAGTCAGTCTCAGGGGATAATGATTGACGACTGTGAAACAATGACCGATGAGTGCAGCCAAAGTCTGTGGCTGCGGTTGGTGAAACAAGCCCGATTTGTACATGAAGTAATGCATACAGTCTGTACTACCTAGAGATGCTTACTTAGAATATTGGCATCTAATGTCTGTGAACCTAATAAGGTAATCACCGTAAATCAGATGCAACGCGCGGCCCGCCGGATTTTGGGTTCCAGATTATCTCGGCCCAATTTGTTGGACGAATTCATCAAGACCCTTTCTTTTCTTTCTTTCTTGTTTTCCCCCCTACATCTCCGCGATTCCCGGAAGCTTTGAGCCTCCATCTCCAATCGAATGTCGTATTTAAACGCCGAGACACAGGGGTTAACAAGAGCCTTGACAGATACGGACGATATCCAAGTAGACGTGGAGTTCTGAGCGGCCAGCTGGGAATGCTCCTCTTTCACCGCAATAAGAAGCGTGCTTCTCCTGCATTCTAAGACCTCGTATTGTCGCGATTGGGGATTCGACTTCAAGACCGGTCCAATGATGGTGAAGCAGATGGCCGCATCTGGGTTGGGTTTAAATGCACCTTACGTTAAGTACCTACCTACTGTAAGTAACTAGTAGATAGGTACCTACTTAAGCAAGGTCTTGCAGTTTTTGTATCAAATCTCGAATGACAGAACAAATCTCAGCGTCAGTGACTCGTGCTTATGTTCGTGTCTTGAATGATATGAATTCGCTGGCGAATGGAATCTTTCGTATTCCGTAATCTTTGGTGAAATATCGACCTGCAAGTTTAATGTAAGCTACCTTGCCAGAAGAGTACGGATGCGGCAAAATCCAGTTAGATCACAAACCAAAACCAAAACACGAGCCAAAGATTGTCTCAAAGTCCCCGCAAACGGTCCCTATCCCTGTCTCCCTGTCTTGACCTCGGACGCCAGGGGCCGCTTAAGCTTTAGTAAGGTACTTTACTAACTACCTTAGGTTAATACAGTAGGTAAGTACCTTGCGTAGTTGAGCGGCCGAAACCGGCTCTTTTTAAGAAACCTGGCTCTCTGATTTATCGTGTTGACTTTGACGGCGGTTACAAGATACAACATGCCGGTACATCAAGTTCTATATTATCTTATCTACTCTGTACCCTTTTATGCAATAATATTTTTTTATATAAAAAAACGAGAAAAAATATGAAAAGGAATGTCAGCTTCGGCAACCAGATAAAAAGCGACATTAGGTATCTAGACTATGCCGCAATACCGTACAGGAGATGTCCAAACTCTATCGAGCGAGATCTACTAGTTAAAGGGAGATATTTAACCAAACCAATATATCAACGCCACAACAGCGCCGCGTATTTCGGTTCCAAGCCAAAAACAACATCGACTTCTCTGATCGTCTCGCCGATCCATGACTTTTCGTTTGCTTCTACACCGACGCCTACTAGTCTGGCCCTATGTGAAGGCATCACTCCATCTCGTGTCGTGCCATGCAGGGTGAGTTCGGTCTGGCCCTGGACCATGTTCAGATCGCCGCTCAGCTCTGCCAAAGTTTCGCTGTGGCCGTTCCTGAACTCGAAAATGCAACGGCCAAGGTCGAGTTCCGCAGGACCTGAGTAGCTCATATCGAACACCGCTGTGATCTCCTTGCCCGAGCGCGAGAGCTTCTTGAGCGCTACCCGGGGCCCGCTCATAGCCTTGAGTGGCATGCTGAGACGTAGGTCGCATATTGACGAAGTGCCAAGTGCTCTGACTGTGCAACCATCGCTTTTGAGCTGAACACTGGTGTCATCGTCGATTATAAGACTCCGAATGAAGGCGTGGTAGGTGGCAAGATTCGTGATATCAATGCGCTGCTCCTGAACAGACAAGTCGGTGCCCCAGAAGCTCGTCTGAATCTGTGGTAACTTGACCTTTCCGAAGCTGAAGCCGTTGAATGATATAGTGGCATTCGTTGCGTCGATAGTGCTGGAGACAGTCCCTGTTCCCACAAGGCGGCCATCGATCGCGAGATGGAAAGAGCTGGATAATGGTTTAGCCAGAAAACAAGTACCACGTTGTTCCGTATTCTCACTCTTCAGTAGCATTGCTGATCTTGAATCGAGCGGTTTCAAGCTTGCCAAGATCTAGCAGATGCTGTACAACAGCATTCAAGATACCAAGGGGCGAATAGAATGCCCTTCCACGGCGGGGCTCGGGATCCAGAATCGACCCAGCATACTCTTTGAAGAGAGGCGAGTTGGATATGATCATGATGGATGGACGAGGGTCCTATGTGATGATAAATGCTGCGCTTGCTTGTGTGTTGCTGCAGGCTGCATAGACAGGTCGGATCTGGATATGATGGTGAATAGCTGTAGCCCAACAGAAAGGTTAACGTAGGTATTTTCCTGTGTTGTTCGTGACGAAGGAAATCAAATAAGATGATGAAGTAAGAACGGTTCTAGATGTTTGTGTTCATAAGATGTCAGCTGCAAGTGCCCGACAGGTGTAAGCACAGCACCTCAATAAAGATGTATGTTGCGCACAAGGCTGCGCCTTTGTATGATTCGGATGTAAGCATCGACTGATCACACTATTTGGCCTGTCTCATATCTGACCATCTACAACTATTAGGCATCTGGTTATACCTGTATAGATAGAAAGCCATACAGCCATGCTCAGTGTAAGATAAGAATGCGAGAATGGGCAGCAAACCAGGGTGAATCTGCATCCCTCAAAAGACTGAAACGCATACGCTTCTTTAGAGGGGTACACTATACAGAACTAGTTACTTCCTGTTCAATCTTTCTATCTCATTTTCACAAGACTAAAACTAGGAGATCGTGTAGAATTTAAGCAGTCATGAAGAGACAAGATCCAACAATATCGTTGTGTTTGCCGTTGACCATAGCAACTCCCAATTTAGAGGCAGTATTTATTGAGTTTTAGTCTCTTTGGATGTGACGTGTGACACCAAGATTAATATTGTTGTATACTCTACTTCTACTATTTTTTCTCTCCCAGCTTGTCCAGTGATGTTCTTACTTAAATAAAGTGTTAAATCGCAACATGGTAGTGCAGATAAATATTCTTTCATATAGACAACCTATTTTTTATCAGTAAATTCATACTAATCATCTTCAAACACTATAGCAGCCTTGATGGCACTCTTGTTCTTAATGCTCTCAAGAGCCTCGCCAAACTGCTCGAGCTTGAAAGTCTTGTTGACGATGCCCTTAGTCTTGACCTTGCCAGAGTCGAGATAGTCGATGGTAGCAGCTTTAGCTGAATGTTAGCATGTAATCCATAGAACCTTGATTTAACTTACGAAACATGTAGGTCTCGGAGAATGAACCCAAGATAGTGATCTCGTCACCAAAGATCTTGGATGGTGGCCAAGAGACACGGTCAGCATCGGAGTATACACTGGATCACCATCAGTATAATCAACAACAACATCTTTTAGATTTCTGTGTTTGTACCCGTAAACAACTAGAGTACCTCCTCTGCGGACATAGTTGATTGAGTCCTCGAGGATCTTGACGGAGCCAGTAGCCTCAACCACTAAAAGACACTATTAGCAAGAAGTATACCACAAGTGATTTTGCGCCAACTTACCGACATCGAAGCCATAAGGATTGTCTTTCTTCAGCTGCGCGAATTGTTCTTCGGGGTTCGATCGCGAAAGCTCAACGTAGTTATCTGCGGCGTCGAGATTCTTTGCGAGGTCCAACTTCAAACCACCTGGCGCGGCAATGGTAACTCTACAGCCGCCGTTCTGTTTAAGGAGTTGGGCGAGCATCTAGAAATTGTTAGCTATATCGCCTCTTGAGTACGTTCTATTGAGGAACGTACCAAACCAGTCGGGCCGGCACCGAACATGAGGATGTGAGAGCCAAGCCTGGGTCGAATCTTGTCGAGGCCATGGCAAGCACATGAGGCAGGCTCGAGAAGAGTGGCGTCAACCCACGAGAGATTCTGTATTTTAAAGATCTTTGCAGCAGGATACGCGCAGTACTCGGCAAACCCACCATTCATAGTTACACCATGGGCGTTGAACTAGTTACTATCAGTACTGCTTCCGGGACTGCTACCAAGGCGTTGACTAACGTGCTCACAGAGGAGAGGTTGACCTCTTCGGCAGTAAAAGCACTCGGTGCAAAGCTCACTATTATCTGCAGCAACCCTGTCACCAATGTTGAAGCTGTTCACGTTCTGTGAATAGCTGGTCAGTAAATCAAGGCATCTGGAAGTCCAAGTACGAACCTTTCCGACGGCTGCGACCACTCCAACAGTTTCGTGGCCAGGAATCAAGGGAAAGGTCGCAATAAATTCTCCCTGATGGATATGCTAGTGGTAGCGTTAACAAGTGCTCGAGTATACATAGAGAAATAGGCTCGGATAATCACCAGATCTAACAACTAGGTCAATAACTGTAATGCCCTTGAATAGAGAGATGTCAAGACTTACCAGTTCCACAGACGCCGCAAGCCTTGACTTTGACAAGAACGTCGTTATCTCGCAACTCTGGGAGCGGGACTGTGACGATGGAGAAATCTTCAGGCTTCTCATATCTATATTCGTAGTCAGAATGAGGCCAGCGATAGCAATGCAAGGTCTGAGTTATGAGAAATGATCGAGAATGGAGCAACCTTGGTGCACACTCAAGTGTGTAGGCATAGTTACATAAGCTGTCACTGTCTTCATACAAGCTTTGTCTTACCTGAGAGCCTTCATCTCTGAAGGAAGCTTCACTCCTGTAGGAACAGTCCCCATTCTGAACAATATGTCGCAATTGGAAGACGAGAGGATGGCAAGGTAAGACAAGGTAACAAAACAGCTCAAGTCTTTTTTGGGCTGACTGGTTTAGATATCAGGTTGACGCCAGGAGAATGCGAGTCGTTTCTCTTATAAGTAGAAGACAAGCAGGTGATATGACGGGGGCAAGCCGGTATCCCACTCCCTACTTTAACACTTAGTTCTGGAGATCAGAACATCAACTGAGACCCTAGAATCTACAGGGACCGCAATATGTCCCCGAGAACTCAAGAACGAGCAGGGAGTAAAAGTCGGTAGAGGATCTCATGATTTCAGGAATGCTTCCTATGCCCCTGCTTTGGTAAAGACAAGAAATTCACCCAGTCACTGACCTCGATATTCAAAAACCTCACCAAGTCATGGGATCCAACAACCAGGAAGAATCATTCTACCTCCCACTCACCCAAGTGGGAGGATTGTGCAACTCCCTGCCAGCGACAGGATGCTTGTTCTAGAGGCGGTCAGTCTTGAGGCGAGTTGGATTTTGAAGAAGGAAATAAATAATCACACCACACTGAATATCACTCCCAGACAATTTCCCCTGCTGGTATGTTCCTTAATCCTGTTCAAGGTGCTTGATACTCTGCACAGTGCCATGCTTTCAAAAGAAAAGACAAGGAAAGCCACTGTGGGATTCCCTCTTGAAAGCCGCGCATTTTGATGCGCAGGTCAGTTCTGTGGTGTTGGCCGCTCAAGCAGCTATTTCCATGCCGTGAAATCTGCTCACTTACACGAGATGTCTTTACATCCCTGTTCAGACCATCACTGATGACAACGACCAGGGAAGAAAGATAAGGTCAAACAAAAGAGAAAGGATACCCCAGATAACTGAGCCAAGTGCCCACAACGCTGAACCCCACGTAAGTACAGATAAACAGGCGATGTAGGTTGGTCTGCCACAATGATGTGTTCACGTTGACTTATGATGATGTTCCGAGAGGACCGGAAGTCATCTCTATTTCCGGCCACCCCGGGATCTTCCCAGCGAGGTGAGCCGCGGGCAGTAAATTCCCGTTCCGTGCTCACCGATAAAACTCGGTGTTGTTGTTGGTGGTGTGCAAAAAGATCTCACAGGTTCTTGAAGGTGCAGATATTGCAGTTTGTCACTGGTATTAGAGGGCAGACCAGCATCAGTTGTTGGGAACCTTTCCAGTTACAGGAGAATTTACAGATACAACGAGCTACTAATTTACTTGAAATAGAGCGTCTTTGAAGTCCAGATTCTTCAAAAACACGGTAGGAATAGGTGAGAAGGAAAACGGGAAACAATGATACACTTTACGTAGCTGGGTGGTGAAAACCACATTGTACGGCATATTCCAACTATACCCTCAAAACAGATGGCCACGTAGAGAAGACGAAGTTACCCGTTGTTCGGCTTCTAGTCATCTTCAAGGATTGTTTCGCTAATCTTGGATACAAAAATCTCCAGAGAATGTAAGTTTTTAACAACATGCATTGATAATCGCCTGGCACTGACGTCTAAGTCTGGGCATTGGCTGATTCACAACTCTGCATTTAGTAGACAAATCTCCTCAATTATTACACAAAGAGTATCTGACGTAACCGTCCTTCCTTCATCTGAGGTTGATGGACGTCTCCAGCTGCCTGGGCATCATGACTATCCATTACCCCAGGCGATCAACAATACACACAATCCATAGTCCAGTAAGGAATCCGGTACAACCTTTGTAACTCATACGTTCCACCGAACTACTGGAGCCGCATCTGAAGGAAGGCCGCAAACAAGATCACGGTCATGTTACATGACGGGCATGGAGGAGCTTGAGGTGGCGGCACGGATCATTCATTCAAACGTGCCTCGGTGGGCGTTTGGCATAAACATAAAGGTCTCGTCTCACATCACTTAAAAGATTGACGTCTTCACGTATCTCCCGAGCAATTATCTCGTTTTGACGGCGGCAAACATTGACCCTGATGCAAATGATTCCGAGGTTCTAAAACCCTCAAACTCCCACGGTTGTCCCCCACGCAACCCTGTCACACGAGCGAAACCCATGGTAGAAATTGCCCTCCAATTTTTTATGAGTACATGCCGATACCCTTCACCATGCAT
This sequence comes from Fusarium continuum, assembly GCA_013184455.1. Lineage (NCBI taxonomy): Eukaryota > Fungi > Ascomycota > Sordariomycetes > Hypocreales > Nectriaceae > Fusarium > Fusarium continuum. Next base: position 31,954 of record JABCKB010000572.1, on the reverse strand, counting down.
CTCATTCGTGACCACATAAAGGAAATGGGTTCGTTTAAGAGGGGGGAGCAGCGCCACGGCCGCGGCCATAACCACCACGGCTGTTTTTCAATGTTAGCAATCCGTTCCAGTAATCCATGCGCACAAATAGAGCAACTCACAACTGAGGAGCGAACTCGCCGGGAGCACCACCCTCCTTGCCCTCGCCAGCATCCCTTCGTCGGTATCCACCCTCACGGTCGCCTCGGTCACCACCACGGCCACGGCCGAAAGGTCGTCGCTCGCGCTCGCCCTCACCGAGCATGCCACGGGGAGGAGCGTGCGATCGTTGTTGCTTAATGTGGGTAGCGGGAACGATCTCAGCGGGGAGGTGAAGCCATTCGCGGAGGTAGTCGAGGCCCTCGGGGGTCAGGGTGTAGTAGTAGTACTGCCAAGAGAATTGGGTCTTGACATAGCCACGAGAGTTGAGCGACTGCAGAGCCTTGATAACGAACAGGTTCTTGGTGTCGATATCGGGGTGCTTGGGAAGGTTGAAGTCCTTCTGGGCGACGAGGACACCCTCACGGAAGAGGTACTGCCGGCAGACTGTTAGTTATGTGTGCTTTTGTTTTGTGCAGCTCGTAAATCAATTCTCCTCCACCGTCGCTGCTCAGCTCGAATGTAGTGGATGTTACCTCGTGGATCTTCTTGCGGTCGGCCTTGGGAATCAACATCGTGGCGGTATTTGCTGCTCGTCGGAAGGGTCGATGTTGGAAGGTGGCAGTTTTCGGTCGGAGGAAGGCGAGATCTCAAAATGATAACTTTTGTGGGCGAAAACCCTACTGGAAATGGGCGGTAGCGAAGTGGGGTGGGGAAGCTGTGTGTTTGCGGCTGAGTTCACGTGATGAGGAGAGAGGAAGCTGTTGCTGTGGCTGGTGCTGATGCTGGTTCTGTGGCAGTTGAGGGAGCCACTTATTTGCGGGCCGCATCTGCATGTGCATAACAGACAACCAGCGGCGAATCTTTGCGACAGACTTCCTCCCACTCATCTATCCCAGCGTCGTCTTTGACAGGCTCTACACCACATCTCAACTATGGCTCCACGAAACTTGAACGTGCTGGTCACCAGCTTTGCCGGCCTGGGACTGCCACCAACCCTCGTTCTTCCTCTGTCCCCAACAACCACCGTTACAGAGTTGCGCGAACGCATTGACGATCGATTACCAACAACCCAGTCAAGACTCATTCTTACGACTCTTTCAAACAAGCAACTTCCCACCTCATCAGACTCTCCCATTTCCGACTATCTCTCCACAAGCCATGATGAGTTTCTTTCGCTGCGACTCGCCGTACCCCTTTGTGGTGGCAAAGGTGGTTTCGGATCACAGCTTCGAGCAGCAGGCGGTCGCATGTCCTCGCGCAAGAAGAAGAGCCAAGAGGACCACGGATCTAGCCGAAACTTGGATGGACGACGACTTCGTACTGTGAATGAGGCCAAGGCGTTGGCCGAATATTTAGCTATCAAGCCTGAGATGGAGAAGAAAGAGAAAGAAAGGCGACGTGAGCGCTGGGAACAGATTGTCCAACTTTCAGAGCAGAAAGAGGCGGAAATCAAATCTGGCAGCAAGAGCAGACTCGACGGTCAGTGGGTTGAGGATAAAGAAGAGAGCAGTGAGCGAACTCGCGAAGCGGTTTTGGCCGCCATGAAGGCTGGCAACTACAAGGACAACTTGCTTGGCACGTCTCAGGACTCCAGCTCTACACAGCCGAGCAATGAGCAATCTAGCTCAGACGAAGAGAAGGGTGCATCGTCGGAGGAATCAACACCACCACCCACCGAAGAAGCCAAGACCGACAAGGGCAAAGCAAGGACATTCTTTGGATTTGATGAGGACGATGATTTCATGAGCTCAGACGATGATGAGGATGAGGCAAAGTAATGGAACGCTTGTGATATGAACATAGTCGCATACCTAGGCATTGGCATTTATGACTTGTATCTGGCCAATCGCGATGGGCATTTATGCGATTACGGAGTACGGGACCCTTGGAGTGTTTTTTTTTTTTTTTCATTTTATGAATTTGGTTTACCAGCGCTGTCAGATCAAGTCTTTAGTAAAAATGATACCAACAATTCTCACTTGATCATGAATGACTCGGGAGACGTCATCACAACATGGGCAGTGAGGCACTCAAAAACACAACAGTCAATATTTGGGGTTAGCTTTTAAAGCAGCTTCACAAATGATACAATTGCAGTGTGTCTGCTCTGACTCTTCTAACAATGTCCACTAATCCATATCTACAGGTCTGGCTTAAGCATCGAGGTTGACGGGGAAGTTTCCGGCCTCTACGGGATTCGTCAGTCTAAATTCGGGATCGATTCTCGCCATTGGGATTCAACATACCGCGCTGCTCATCCCAACGCTGGTACCAGCCGGAGGGGCAAAGGGATCGGTAAGACAGCCAGAACTAGACGCCAATTAGACGGAGGACGTCTCGGAAAGAATTGTTGTTAGAGGACACTTACCTGGCGGCAGGGCGCAAAGTCCTCACCCTTGGCATTAATGCACTTGTGGTAGTCAACGTAGTTTTGCCAGCAGTGCTTGGTCTGGTTCTGGTTGGGGAAACGAGCGTCAGTGCCTAAGAGATGTTAGATCGGATCGAAACCACTGGCACAATTGCAATTGAGAATCGTCGTTGGCGTCGCGTTGCTGTCATCGTCGTCGAGAATTCGGTGTTGGTCTTGGGGATCGTGCTTACCAGCTGCGTGTAATTGTTAGCCTCGGGATCACATCAGGTCATTTTTTCGAGCCCCCAGCCAGCCGCAGCGGGATTATCAGGGACCATTGAACATACCAGTGACAAACTTGAAGGGCTTAGTGACAAGCTCCTGACCGTCGTCCGACATTGTGAATAGCTTGAGGAGGAATTGGCTTTGAGGAGGGGAGGTTTCTCTGGGGTCAATGACGGCAAGTATGGAGCTCGGTGCGTTATGAATGAGAGGTTGAATGCGTCGACGTTGTCGGCTCGAATCAGGTGGTTCGATTTCCGGGAGAGCTTAGTGTGTGCCTCAGGCCGCCTCGGGCCAATGGCGTAAGGCACCCATCAGGATTGGTGGGTCTGCTTGCAATTGCACATCAGATGTTCGTTCGGCCGACTCCAAACACTCCTTCCAAGGCCGACAATTTCCAATTGAATCATCACCTCTGGACCTCTCTATCTCAGACGCTCCCCACTCATTCCAAGATGCGTTCTACCGCTGCTCTCCGAATGTTCAGGCAGACGCCTCGCATGCTGCGACCCGTCCCCGTGAGTAACTGCAATTGCTGAGAGAACGAGCTCTTTAGCTCTCGGCTCAGTATGACATCAATTGCTGACCCAGGTTGGTGTTGCAGAAGGAGGACCAGGCTGGTACGTGATGTGATGTTGGAAGCTCCCGACCACGCTTCATCGATCGACTCGATACTGAAACACGAATGCGCAATCATGTCAATTGGGCTGGACACTGACCGAATTCAAGGCCACACCATCTCTCAGCGACTCCGAAAGCTCAAGCAGATCCCTCCTGAGTTGTACCCCCTCGGTAAAACAACAAACTACCCAATTGAGCTTTTTCCCCCTCTTCTAACACATCTGTCTAGCTGTCGTCGTTGGTTTCGCTCTCGGCGCTGCCACTTACTCCATCTCCCGCAAGTTCATCGTCGACAAGAACCTCCGTCTTTCCCGACAGGGTCCTGCTTCGCGCCACGAGGGTGGCCATGGCGAGGGTGAGGGTGAGGGCGAGGGGCACTAAATTTTTTTAAGAAGATAGGAGAGCTTTTGGAGGATGAAACTGTTTGCATGTCTTGGGAAGGACAGTACTGTACATTCAGAACAGCACGGTTGTAGGGGAATCCATCAGGCACAAAATCTGAATATTTTCGGTGATTGATATATATCTCACCCTTGCCCACCCACGACCGTGAATCCAATGCCTGAAACGCCTTCGCTATGCCGGCAATAAGCTCATTAATAAATCTCCATCTCTCCATCTCATTCGGGCTTTGGTCCTGCGACATCCAGCTGTTCCAATCCTTGCATAGGGTCAGGGCCAGCATCCTGCACTACTCCCGCATCATCTAGTCTGTCATTCTCATCCGCAGCATGCTCAGCCAACCATCCTTCCTGTAGACTCAGTTAGCAGTGTATAGTCGAGAAACTAACATGCTGGCATACCTTTTCCCAAATAGCTGTTTTGCTGCCCAGTCCATCCTCCGCACTCTTGGGTGCCTTGGCTTGAGATACCTTTAGGACCCTTCCGAAAAACTCCGATTGATCCATATTGTCGATGGCCTCCTTCGCATCCGCGGCATCTTCGTATTCGACATAAGCGAATCCTCTGTGAGCGTCTGTAGAGTTTGGCGCGTCGGGCTTTGGCACCTTGACCTCGACGATCTCACCAAATGGGATGAAAGCGTCCAGAACGTTGCTCTGAGTTGCCATCTGAGAGAGTCCGCCCACGTAGACGGTGGCCTTCCACCGAGCTGCGTCCGACATTTTTGCTTTGAAATATGAGCTTTAAAAGATTGTAAGGAAAACGACTGGTGGTAAAGTGAGCTTGCAAGTCGTTGGCGCTGAACTCATACAGTTGCACTGAGGTAGGTAGCACTCATTCCTTTGCGAGAGGTTCTGTGCTTATCACGTGATCATAAGCATCTTGGAGCTTCAACAACTTACACCTTTACTGGAAGTACTGAGAGTTCTCGACTCAGAAAACATACATAAGAATACTGGTGGTTCTAGTTCCTCCTTATACCCATAACAAAGTGCCTCTTCCTCAGCATTTCGTCTTTGCAATGAGAAAGAAGCTTCATTCTTGGTTGTTCCTTGCATTCTAAGCACGCTTGAACTTTCCCAGCACTGCCTTCCAATATAACCCTTTTAAGTCTCACATACAGGGTTCCGAGATATTTACTTACTAGGTAAAGTTAGTACTTGATCATAGAAGAATACCAATTCCTTGTACCAGGACCACATGTTGAATACCTTAGTCTTATTACGAACGTCTGAGGGCCTTAGGCCAAAGTTCAACCTCAAAACAGACTGTTTAAAGCGAGTTGAATATAAATGAGGAACAGCCTCCTTCATAACAGAAAAAGTGCTAGTATTAACGTCTCCAATTACAGTACATACTTCAAGAGGCAATACTATACGAGTTGGCGTTGTTGGACTCAATAAGAGCTCTCTTCACGTGATGGCTGGCCCCACCCTCTGGCCAACTCAGGGGGGCACGGACGTGGCCATAGGGAGCTCAGGAGCAACCTAACGGGGGACAAGCCTGCAATCTGGCATCATACCTCCCACTACAAGACACACCTCCACCGACCTCGCCCTGCTTCGTTCTCCTTTGAAGCATTACTGCGGGCAGAGGCGACATATTCATTGAGAACTGCATGGCTTTTGCTCAGCCAGAATTGCCAGATTTCTTGTCTTTATAAGCCTTTCATCTATCTCGAAACGTCGTCCTGAGCTGGTCCCCTCATCGCATTAGTCCCTAACTCCCCGCCATCACCATCATGGTGCGCCTTCGAGAGATCCCCCGAACGGCCGCCTTTGCCTGGTCCCCAGGCGCTGGCAAGCCTATTCTAGTCACCGGCACTCGTGCTGGAGCCGTTGATGTCGATTTTTCGGACGAGAGCAAGCTTGAATTATGGGATCTTGCTCTAGACGACCAACAGCAGGGCCTTGAGCTACAACCTGTCGCCAGCATCAGCACCGACGCTAGGTACAAACTCAAGAATGCGCATGGAAAACACCTCGTTCTGATCAACCCTCCAGGTTCTACGATGTTGCATGGGGTCCTCCCAATGAGGATCACCCCCGGGGTATCATTGCCGGCGCCCTCGAGAATGGCTCCTTGGATCTCTGGGACGCTGAGAAGCTCATCGCCGGAGAATCAGATGCCCAGATTTCCCAGACGTCAAAGCACAGTGGTCCGATCAAGACATTGGAATTCAACCCCCTGAAGCCTCAGATTCTAGCCACGGCCGGCGCTAAAGGAGAGCTCTTCATCTACGATGTCAACGATATCGCCAACCCCTTCCGATTGGGAAACGCTGCTGCCCGATCAGACGATATTGAATGCCTCGCATGGAACCAGAAGGTTTCACACATTCTTGCCACAGGTGGAAATGGTGGATTTGTCACTGTTTGGGACTTAAAGACGAAGAAGGCTTCTCTGACCCTCAACAATAACCGGAAAGCTGTCAGCTCTATTGCCTGGGATCCCAACAACTCGACGAAGCTCTTGACAGCAACTCCGGACGACAACACTCCCGTCATCCTACTATGGAACCTCCGAAACTCCAATGCTCCCGAGAGGACACTCCAGGGACACGAGTCTGGTATTCTGTCACTCTCTTGGTGCCAGCAGGACGCCGATCTCCTGCTCTCATCTGGTAAGGACAATCGAACTATTGTGTGGAACCCAAGCACTGGCGAGCGGTACGGTGAACTGCCCGAAGTGACTAACTGGACTTTTCTCACACGGTTCAACCCCCACAACCCCAACCTTTCGGCGACTGCCAGCTTCGATGGGAAGATCACGGTGCAGACTCTCCAGAACACCAACCCCGATACTTCCAAGGCTGCGGCTGAGAAGAACCTTGACGACGAGGACTTCTTCCGCGCTGCTCAAGACCAGCCCCAGGACGCCTCCTGGTCATTAGCCAAGGCCCCCAACTGGTTTGAGCGACCCGTCGGTGCTTCGTTTGGTTTTGGCGGAAAGATTGTCGTGTTCAAGCCAAATGCCACCCAACCTGGGCAAAAGCGTTCCTCCAAAATCTTGATCACCAACTTTTCCATCGACTCAGATGTTTCTTCTGCCACTCAAAAGTTCCAGGAAGATATCGCTTCTGGTAACATCTCTGAAATCTGTGCCGACCGGGTTGAGCACGCCAAGACTGATGAGGAAAAGGCTGACTGGGAAGTAATGGATACTCTTGTTGGTGAGAACCCTCGCAGCAAGATTGTCGAGTATCTCGGTTTCAGCAAGGATGACCTTACCAATGGCAATGTTGAGGAAACCGCTGAGGAGGACCAGGGTGATGCCGAGGCCAAACCTTCAGAGGAAGAAGATGCCGCAGAGAAGAAGAAGAAGCGCGTCTCGAGCTTTTTCGATGGTGCTGAGGGTGATGCTGATGACTTCTTGTCCAATCTCGCCGCTACCAAGGGTGCCAAGACCGACAACCCCTTCCACCTATTCAGCGACTCTGATACCACTGTTGAGAAACACATCACCACTGCTTTGATGCTGGGTAACTTTGCCAAGGCAACTGAACTCAGCCTCAAGGAGGACCGTTTCGCCGATGCGTTCCTGATTGCCAACTGCGGTGGCCAGGAACTCGTGGACAAGGTTCAGGCCGCCTACTTGTCGCGCAAGAGCGGCATGCCAAGCTACATGCGTCTGCTCGGCTCTGTCATCGCCAAGAACCTTTGGGACGTGGTCTACAACGCTGATCTGGAGAATTGGAAGGAGACCATGGCTATCATTTGTACTTTCTCTGACCCCAGCGAGTTCTCGGATCTCTGTGAGGCGCTGGGTGACAGGATCAACGATGAGGGCCTCAGGAAGGATGCCTCGTTCTGCTACCTTGTCGGATCCAAGCTCGAGAAGGTGGTGTCTATCTGGGCTGCTGAGCTTGATGAAGCTGAGCAGGCTGGCTTGAAGGAGTCATCTGAAGACTCTACCTTCTCCGTTCATGCTAGGTCTCTGCAGAACTTCATCGAGAAGGTGACGGTTTTCCGTCACGCCACCAAGTTTCAGGATAACGAGACAGGCTTGACCTCGGACTGGAAGCTTGCCACTCTATATGACAAATACACTGAGTATGCTGATATCCTCGCTGGTCACGGCCAGCTAGAGACAGCTCAGAAGTATCTTGACCTCTTGCCATCCAATTACCCAGCTGCGGAACTGGCAAGGAACCGTGTGCGCCTAGCTACCAAGAAGCCTACTGCTCAGCCCGCTGCCCGAGTGCCAGCTTCGACAAGCCGGACGTCGTCTAGGCTTCAACCTGCCGTCGGATACCAGCCTCCTCAGCCCGTACCTGCGGCTGCTACTCTGCCTGGCTCTGTCCCAGCCAACCCTTACAGCAACATTGCACCAAACCCTGCTGCTCCCCGGTCAGCTGGGTCGCCCGCGCAGCAATATCAGCCTCCGACAAACCCTTACCAGCCACAAAACAGTTATGCCCCCCCTGCGCAAACTGGATACGGGGCTCCTGGCGGTTATCAACCTCCCGCTCAGCCTGGCTACGGAGCTCCTGCTCCCCTTGCTCCCCCGCCAATGGGTGGTCCTCCTCGGAATACCACTCCCTCATCGGTCACACCTGCGGCGAAGGTGAAGAACATGGACAACTGGAACGATGTTCCTCTTGTCACCAAGGCTCCCCCAGCACGCAGGACCACGCCCAGTGTCCAGCCTATCACTTCTCCTTTCCCTGGTCAGCAAGGTACAAGTGCGCCTCCTCCTCCTCCTGGCGCGTCTCCTTATGGGCAGCGAACTGGATCGACTCCACCTCCGCCTCCTCCCAAGGGATCGGCGCCGCCTCGAGTTCAGTCGCCTCTAGCAGCTCCTCCACAGAACTTCCAGGCCCCTCCACCTCCTGCTGCCAGCGCCCACAACCCTTACGCGCCCCCTCCCCCTGCTGCTGGTGCGATCCCATCGCCAATACCTCACGTTGTGCCGCGAACAGCATCGCCTTACAACGCCCCTCCTGCTGGAGCACCTCCCACAAACCGATATGCTCCCACTCCTGCAGCGCAGCAGCAGCAGCAGCAACAGTACGGTCACCCTCCAGGAGCTGCGAGCCGTCCTCCTCCGGCCGGTTCGTTCGGAGCCCCGCCCCAGCAGTCAACTCCTCATAACCAGTATGCTCCCGCTCCCTACGGTGCCCCTCCTAGCCAACAATCTGCGCCTTCCACCGGGCCTCCTCCTATGAGCCGACCTGGACCTCCTGCTGGACCTTCCAGCACTTCTTCTCCTAAACCAACTCCTCCCCCTCCACAGTCTGCCCCTCCCAAGGCCAGACATCCTGCTGGTGACCGATCGCATATCCCTACCAACGCCCAGCGTCTGGTAGACATCCTAAGCCAAGATATGCAGCGAGTTGCCTCCAAGGCTCCTTCGACTTTTGCGCCTCAGGTCAAGGATACACAGAAGCGACTTGGCTTGCTTTTTGACCACCTCAACAACGAGGAACTTGTGAAGCCCGATACGATTGAGCAGCTTACCGAGCTTGCCAATGCTCTTGAGGCCAAGAACTACGAAGGTGCGCACAAGCTGCAGGTCGAGATTCAGCGAGACAAGACAGATGAGTGTGGCAACTGGATGGTAAGCTTCCCTAATGCTAGTAGCTCGAGTACAAAACTAATTCGGACAACAGGTTGGTGTCAAGCGCCTGGTTAGCATGAGCAAGGCTACGCCATGAGAAGGTTTTTTGTAATACATCATGTCTTATTGTACCTTGCTTATGGAATGTGCGTGACGTGCTGTGGTTGTTGAATAGTTTAGCGAATGGTGTATGACTGGGGATGGGGTTCACGATGACACCCACGCTGAACACTCGGTAGATTAGAAAAGTATATGACGAAGTTATTGTACGTCTGCTACGTCTTGGTCTAAACGAAGTTGTCACTCTGCGAAAATATTTGTTATTCACATCATAAAACAATATAGAACTCGTTATTAATATTGTCGTGTTTGTATTAATCAGCGTCAGAGGCCAGAACGTGATATATGAAACGAATTACGAAATGATTGGTATTGCTACGCTTCACAAATTCATTATTTATGTTGAGGGCCAGGTGTCACTGCAAAGGATGGGAAGAGTCATTAATTAGCCTCGTTTCAAACTGTTTGACCTCGTTATTGATAATCTAACCCAGAGTGCGCGTAATGATGTATGTTCAGAAAAACAAGAATCTATTGCCTCAAATGACACAGCATGTATATACCATCGTTCCTCATATCCTGACCAAAAAAAGTGATAACTTACCTACCTACCTTACCTTACCCATCTAACAAGGGAGCGTCTAGGGTAGGGCGTATAAGCTTGCCCTATCATGGCCAGCTGTTATTCTGTCCCGCCAAAGCTCCCTCACTCCGCTTGGTCAAAGCACCACATCATCGTCACTCGAATCTAGGTACCTACCTATCGAGCATGGAGTAACTTTCACCTCTAACAAAAATCATATCAAAATCCTCAAGTCATGTCGGAGACAGCTCAAAGTCCAGAGGATGCTGCTGCCAAGCGAGCAGCTGAGCAGGCGCGTCTTCGCAAAGAACGTCGTGAAGCTAAGCTCAAGGCTGGAGGCTCTGCGAGACTGAACAAGATCACTGGCCTCGGTGGTCGTATTCCAGGAGGTAATATTTATTTATTCCATATTCCGTATAGGACTAAATGCTAATCCTCTCTAAAGAACAAGAGCCAGAGTCAGTCACTGCAACCAGCACCGCAACAGATGCCTCTACACCAGCACCAGCACCTGCTGCATCAGCATCAGCATCCGCAGCCTCTCCCACCGACAACCACGCCGACCCCGAAGAAGTCGACATCTCCGATCACTACTACGAGCCCAAGCGCACTGCTACTTCACGCACAGATGCCTCTGAAGCCCTAGAACCCACCATCTCAGAAGACCAGCTGCGACAGATGATGCTTGGCTTTGAACGTGGCAATGGCAGCGGGACCGCTAGTCCCGCACCCGGCGGCGCTGAGGAAGATCCCATGATGAAGATGATGTCCCAGCTCATGGCCGGTGCTGGTCTTCCTCCGGGTTCCATGCCCCCATTTCCCGGAATGCCTGGCGTAGCACCCGGCCAGGGTCCCCCCGTACCACCTATCGCTGTGCGCAACAGCGCCTCTACGAGCCTCTGGCGTCTTCTCCACGCCCTCGTTGCTCTAGGTCTCGGCCTCTACATTGTCATCCTCACCCCCTTTACCGGTAGCAAGATCGAGCGCGAACGCGCCGCCATCGCTGGCACAACACCTGCAGACCCCCTCATCGCTGCCGCTGAGCCTGAGCTCGAGACAGAGCTTGAGCACCGCAAGAAGCTGTTCTTCTGGACCTTTGCGACTGCTGAGACGCTGCTTCTCACAACTCGTTTCTTCCTTGATAAGAGAGGTAGCCAACCTACTGGCGTTGTGGGCACCGTGGTGCAATTTCTGCCGCAGCCTGCCAAGGGCTATGTTGAAATTGTGATGCGTTATGGACAAATCTTCACGACGGTGAGGAGCGACATGTTGGCGTGTATCTTTGTGCTGGGAGCGGTCGCTTGGATCAATGGATAATGAACTGCAGTAGCGTCCTGTTACATGGGATGAGAATGGAGTTACGATTTCACACCACAAATCGATGTATGCCAAAGTCCCGTATGAGGTTAAGAATTATACATTATGATATCACACACTATTTTACAAAACTATTATTCCATCGTACATGTCGGGTATATCGAGAAAAGAGGAAACAGAACAAATGTTTCAGATATCTGGCCCGTCACAGTCCTGATATGTACCCCTACCAGCTTATTTAATTGCTGAGGACCATCTTCAATAGTTTTCCAAAGACACCCCTCACTCGGTCAGGATTCTCGGAAACACAAGTAAAGACGATCGCAGTACTTGCGGCGAAGACAAGCCTCTCCCGCCATTCCTTGTCCAGCGAGTATCGTCGAGGAAGTACAGTAGCCAAAGCACGCGGAGCGACGAACAGTGCGATATCCTTTCGTCGACTCTCTGTCTCCATCAGGATACTCCAACCGCACAGCAGACAGCCTGTTCCGACACAGATTCCACCATCCATGTGCTGACGACGCTCAATGGTTGTGCCACCGGGGAGTCGGGGACCAATACGTGTGCGGCTGAGACAGACCCCATAGTAAAAGAGGGTGATGAACGTAGCAAGGAAACCTGAAGAACGGCAAGATGAGATTATAGCTCGATGCAAGGCTTTGCGAGAAGGATTACGAAGAGCAAGGGCAAGGGTCAAGGGCAAATAGGTAGCCATTGACCATTTCCAGGCACGAAAGAAACGACTGACGGCATGATACTCGCATGAAGGTCCGCTTGCCATGTGAACCATCTGACAGGGAATGGGCACGACTACCGCTGGATCTCCCCAGGCGAGGGGCCATTCATAGTCAACGCACATGCCTTGGAGGAGATGTGCTTGGCCTGTCTCCTTGCCATACTGAAACTCGCCCGAATGACAACGTCGAAGAGCCTCGATGAGCCGTAAATCTACGGACGCAGCCGAGGTGATCCATTTGTTGTAGCTGCGTGGGAGACGTTTTGGATGGTAGAACCAAGCCCACATAACAAGACCTGAGGAGGCGGCAAAGACCAGGGGGTCAACGAACTTGGAGACGAATCGTTCGGCCTAGAGGGTTGTCAGTAAATGCGTACGCATGATGATCATGAAAAGGCATATACTACCTTTGACCAATTGTTGGAACCTAGACGGCGGGTTTTGTGTCTCGCCCATAGATCGCCGACAACGACATCAAGGGCTCGAGTAACAGCAAACAGTGTTAGGTCCATTGTTCGACCAGCGAACTTGACCGTTTGAGGTACAGCATCAGGAGGCGAGCCTTCTTTCGGCGGCACAGTTTCTGTGTATGCGCGGCCTTCGTAGGAGTGCAACAGTCGGAGGCCGAACCAAGCAGCAAGGAATGTAGATAACCATCTTGCTAGTCTGAGAAACTTGATGTAAGAAAGAGACATAATGGTTTCGTCCAAGAGTCATTGCTTACCTCAGACGACCTGCCTCAGTGAGGCCCTTTGCAGTTTTCTCCAAAATACTTTTTAAAGGTTCCTTTCAGTGGGTTAGCTTCAGAATACGTTAAAAAAGGTATAAAAATCCTGATGAATCTTGATGGTCAAGTTCGAGCCCACTAATACCAAGAGGATCACGAGTAGAGTTTTATAGCAAGCTTCATGAAAAGTATCGAAAATAGTCTACTTACCTTCAAGAGAGTAGTGCCACCAGCCAAAATGGCACAGAAGGTTGGAAACCGTTGTGGGTTGAACCCCGTCTTGACTATGTGTGCTACAGACTTGAAGAATGAGTTGTCGTCCAAATCAGGAGAAAATTGGTTGGCTAGTTTTCGCCTTCTCTTAGCAACATGCTGTAGAACCAATGTCAACAGCCGGGGAGCCACAGCAGATGCATAACCCAATAGATAGGCGCGTATCAACGGGCGGAGGATCTCGGGAACGGGATCGAGCCTTAGGGGCCCTTTACGGGCAGGCCGCACATCAAGGGGAGCCATAATACTCCGGCATAGAACAATATCCCGAAGCAGGGCTACGGCACCTGCTGCCGGCGAGCTGAGGGGACGAGGTTAGGATGCGGAGGTGGCACCGCGGGGTTCCTGAGACTAGGTGAGCGGTCAATAACAGATGCACCCCTGCCAAGTATAATGAGAATATAGAAAAAGATGGTGTAAGAAGAATCCGAAAGGGGTGGTCAACAATTTAGAGTAGCGGCGGGATACGACAACATCATGCACTAGCAGATTGTCGTGGAAATTGGATGACAGAACTCAACGGCACAGCCTGCAAAGATATTCGGGGCCTGTTCTAATAAAGCGAACAATCAGGAGGTTGATATGATATCTCTCTCTTTGAAGCTGCGTGGAGATGTGGGGACGCATCACCGAGCTCTCAACTTGAGCCTCGGCTTGATATTCGAGATGTCGCGTGTGAAAGTGGATCGTAATCATGTAGCACAAAGACCGAGAGATACATGAATGCAATTGCCCTGACAGGAAATAGATCGTAGGGCCCCTGCCAGGGCCATAAGCAGTGTAGCGTACCGTGGCCATTTGGTGATGGAGTCGCGAATGGGAGGAGACGTGAGAGGGTGGAACTAACCTAGGGAAACGATGTTTTTTTCTTATTAACAACTCCGGAGATGGGCTGCGAGAGTGAAACAGCCTAGACAATAAGTAATAAAGAAATATGCCCGGCGAGGATCAGAGCAAAATATACGGATAATGTCCGAATTGGAGGGTTGATGATGGTGGTTACGGCGATGATGATGATGATGATGAACTGAGCTCAGGGGTTCAGCTGAAGCAAAGTACCCAGGCAGATAACCGTTACGGTCTAGGCTCGGGTCTTTGATGTAGCTTCTAACACGAGGCGTTCCAGACTGTTAACGGCTGAGAATAGGGTCGGGCTGTTGTTCCAAAGATGGGTATTGACGTGTAAAATTAATAAGTAACGGTTGAATGAAGTTATCATTAACAATTGGCATCTGCAGGTACTCCGTACAGCAATTTGCATGTGGTCAGAGCTAAGTTCCGCTTGCCTGGTTATAATTCTGGGGTACAGGGATGTGCAGCTGCTGTATTCGGTAGAGCGTACGTACAGGCGATGGATCTGGTACGTAAATTTTACTCTACAAAACCAAGCAGTTGCAGCCAACTTCAAGATCAAGATGTGTTATATTCAATCTAGGTCTATGTAATAGAACGTGCTTCAAGACTATCAGGAAAGATAGAATTTTCTATCGGAGAATGATAAGCTCTGTTAGACGCTTGCTTTGATTGTATTTTTGCATTGATTTTGTTACGACGTCTCCATAAGCCCCCAGGTAATAATTGACATTGGCACATGGAAACAAAATTGTTCTCGAAAGCAGCCTGCAGCAGGGAAGACCCACGACAAATCTCGGAGCTCCAACAGGTTTCGGCTTCTCTTCCTGGCCTGATTTCCCCTTGAAGCATGATTTCCAGTTGACATCTTTCCTTTCCAGGGAGGTCTTCCTCAGAGGTGGTCAAGGCCCCTGGTTAGCCCTGAATATCATGCTGGCACGGGCCGATCATGGTCACGAGCGACGAGTCAAGCTAAAAAAGCCAGCAGAGTCAGGCAAGCGAGGTCCAGTTTGTCACTTTTGACAGCACGGGCTAGACAGGGTGGCAGAGGCGCATGTGCTTGAGTCGATGCTGATTCAGACAGTGCATTGCTGTTAGTTCAGCCTCATGGCGCTGCTGACTAGACGTGAGGAAAACAAATCAAGTGACCGTGAGCATATCTGCAGTCAGTTTGCTGCGTGCTACGCTAAGATGACTAACGTTAGATTCTCTGCTCTCTCAGCAGTTGGAAGAAAGTCAGCGAAAGCGGGCTTGGCAGGAGCTGAGGCGTCGTCAACCAAGTCGCAAAACAGAGCTGTTGGGGAGACCTGAAGGTGAAATCGAAGCATGTGATAGTCCTATAGATGCATACGCTGCAGTTGGACGGCAGATTATGGATATAGGGATACGTCATGGCAAGGTGACTCTTACCGGGAGGCTCGGGGGGATGTAACGACGAATGTGTTGACAAACTTTGGTAATTGTTGAACGAGTCCTGGGGACTCGGATCTCTTTATCTTTTTTGGTAGATATTCGAGATTTTCCAGAATCACAACATGAGCCCAAGACAAACTTCCTAAAGAGCACCCAAGCCGAGAATTTCAAAGGCTTAAAACTCTGGTCGACGTCGATGAGAGTTGCAGGTGACATGGTGACCCAGGGAGGGGAACATGGGGGCCACCAGAGCTAGAACGCTTCAAGTTGAGGTAGACAATACTTGGAGCATAGCCGTGTCTAAAGTTCCGAGGCATCCCCACATGGCTGAGTTTGATCGAGCACTTACTCAAATAAGATCGATTGACCCAATTGCTGTGTAAGCTTGGCCCCTAGACGCGCTTCCCCAAAAACATGACTACTTTCCGCTCAAGTAGTTGCTACCTTTGTTACCTTCCACTTGCTGCACCGTTCCTCTGTGCGCAGGGCAGTCACGGTGGGCTCTCGCCGCCTCCTCCAACCTACCTAAACCACTTTACTTACTGAGTTAAACACCACCACCACCACTACCACTACCACTACCACTATCCCTCCCAACCCTCCTATCCTCTTCCCGGCTGTTGCAGAACCATTTGACCTGGGCTTCACAAGACAGATATTTTCTAACCCTTCCAGGTCAAAAGCACAGCTGCTGTCCTATGAAGAAGCAGAAGAAGCCGGGCCCTAGTTGCTCCTTCTTTGTCTTCATCTCGGACGCGGGTGTGATGTGACGCATTGATGCACGCGGTTTAGCACATGCACTTTCCGTCCAAACTCCCTTCTTGTGTTGGTCCCCTGTCGCTCTTATTCCTCTTCTTTCTCTTTAGTTTAAGCAGACAGCTCTGCAACTATACAGATCAGCGACTTTCCTTCAGCTTCGACTTCACTTTTGCTTCATACGACAACACTCAACCACCGAATCATGCATCTATAGTTACTTGACTTCTTTACCAAAAGCATAAGCAACGAAAGCGCACATTAAAGACACGCAGTCATTAAGCTCATAAAAACCTCTACGAATCATTCATCAGCATAGGCAGGCATATCGATTTGCTCTTGCTCTTGCTCGCCTTCTAACGATTCGGCTTCCGGCCCTCCGACCGCCCTCATCACCAGTGGCCCCTTCGCACTTCACGTGAAGTAAAACGAGATACACCCAGTTATACTGAACTATTGTCTTGGCGGTTTCTGTGTGTCGTATGCCAGACAGCTCCTAGCTCTGAATATCGCTGGTTCTTGCACGCTTGATGTCGGACGAAGGAATACACGGTTTCTGCAACATTTCCTTCGGTAGCGCTAGAGAGTCAAACTTCGCTCGTCGAATATCACCAGCCTGTTCAAGCCGCCAAAATCACTCGTCTACTGTGGCTCGTTTGCAGCGCAGTACACTCTCTCAACAGAAAGCTCAATTTAACAAAAGACGCATCCATGCTCGCCGTACAACAAGCTCCGAGGATGGGTTCGTCTCAGCCGCCCTCAGACCCCTTCATGCCTTTTGGCTGTATGTAAATTCCCCGTCCAAACCTTTTGCCATTGCCTTTTTGCGCGCCGATCCAGAGACCAGCCTGCTAACTCGCATTTCTGCTAGACTCATTTGATCCTAATCAAGATCCTCCTATCAACGATCCGCCGGAGCCCGCGCCTGGTGCTCCTCTTTTATCAGACAATGACAGCAGACTTCTATCTTCCTTTTTCGATGATATTCATGCCGATCACTACAACATGCCCTCCTTTGGCGAGGGGCTGAACTTCAGTGACACTTGGCTTGACCTTCCTCCGCAGTTCATGGGGTCCAGTACTTCATTCGGCCAGCAGCCAGGATCTTCGCTAGGCGAGCCATCGACTCAAGGGCTTTCCCACGGTCTCAATGACTTTCATGGCATGGCACCCATGGGATCAAACATGATGCCTCCCCCGCCGCCGCCACCACCACCACCCCATTCACAACACCAGACCGAGCATCGACATACCCCCGACGATGTACTGAATGCGGCAGCCACCCTTCTTCAGAACGGCTCAAACCAACGGCAAAATTCCAATGGAGTCGATAACTCATTACAGAGGCACCCAATAGGTCCTCCAGTAGGCCACCTGCGGCATCAGCCGCTAGAGGAATTCCGTGAAGAACATCGACGCAGTGTAGCAGCTAGCGAACAAGAGCATTATCCGGACTGGATGATGGGGCCACACGAAAAGCGACAGCACCGGGCACCACCAGCCGAATACCAGTGGGGTTCTGATGCTAACTTCAACCGCATCCAAGGCTACACTCCCAACTCAGAAAAGGAAACAGCTGAATCTCTGACCAAAGAACAACTGAAATATCTTGAATGTTTCGAGCCAAGCAAAAGCGCCGACAACACGCGACCCAGCAGCCCACTTCTAACCAAAGCGCCGCTTCCACATAGCAGACTAGCTGAGCTCACAAAAGCACAAGAAACAGATACACCCCCACGGAAAAGGCGGAAGAGCAGAAACAGCAAGGAAGCCCCAGATGAGGAGGCACAGGAAGAGACAGGCGCCCCTAAGCCTACCCGAAGACGAAAACCCAAGGCGGAACGGATGGGCTCGATTACATCGGCTGTTGCAGATGAAGCTTCTGGCGTAAAACGTCGTAAGTCGACTGTTAATAATGCCAAGGTGTCAAGGGAGAACCTTTCGGAGGAACAGAAACGCGAGAACCACATAAAAAGTGAACAAAAGCGGCGTACTCTGATTAAGGAGGGCTTTGACGACTTATGCGACCTCGTTCCTGGACTTCGCGGCGGTGGCTTCAGCAAAAGCACCATGCTTGCGATGGCGGCGGAATGGCTAGAAGATCTGCTCAAAGGGAACGAGGCATTGGCCGCTCAGCTTGCTGCTTTGGAAGGGCGCACATAAAACCCAACTTTCAGCTGGATGCGACATGTGCTATTGTAACAGTTTATAGACGTGCGATTTTGGACGGTATTGTTTTATCAATTTTGGACCAAGAGGGATGGGATGGCCATTTCCTGGTGTGTACCGGCGTTGATGGAAAGAAAGTGATCTCTCTGTACGGACATCGAGATGGTTTCCAAGAAGGAGCTGGACGTCACATGTTGCTGGCGTGGTTGAATACCCAATATGAGTGAGTGGCAAGAAGTGGTAATAACGATGTACGAATGGAGGCTAGAAATACTGGCTCAGATGCCATAAGATGATGTGATGTGATGGACGGAGTTGACAGAATTACACGAGCAACGCGAGAATGAAAGCCAGGGAATGAAACGATGGGACGATTTGAATAACTTATGGAGAGCCCACATTGAACCCTGATCAATTCGGCAAATGAAGCATCGTGGTGAAGTATCGGCCCCATGTCGAATGCAGAGAAACTCTGGTTCCTGCGGAGTTTAAAAGAGAGAAGAAAACCCGTAGAATTGATTAGATGGAGTCGGGGGACCCGTCACGCAGAAACATAGGAGGACAGGGCTGAAGATCCATGGTTGTTTCAGGGAGTTTTGGTATTTGAGGTCAAAACAAGGTTAACAAGCCTATAAGTTAAGTGGCTGCTATCATTTGGTTCGCGCGCGATTAAGCTTGTCTAAGGACCCCTGGAAAGGATATCTCCCTGGTGTGTATAAAGTTGGGAGTGTTTGATGATCATCAGCGAAGGATCTATGGTTGATTAAGCTTGGGATGAAACCTTGACGGTCATTGGTGCTCAGGGAGATTCAGGTTGGTGGTGGAAGCGAGCTGAGCGCGGTTTTGAGAAGGTTTTCTTTTTGGTTTGGGATTTAGGATTTATCAGGGTTTGAGTGAAGGATTCCTTGGTGGTGTTTGACATAGAGAGGTTGATTATACATGTAATAATACCCAGGGCTGAATGGTTATGACGTGAAGACCGTAGCATTAACATATACCTTTCATTCTTTAATTGTCTTGCTTTACTTCTATTCTAAAAGAACTGCCTAGTCACTTTCTAGCTTGTATTACTGTTTGTTATAGAGTTGCCATCTTGACACTGTTTGTCGAGTATTCACTCACTCCTTGATCATGAAGTTCTCAACCTCTCTTCTCACTGGCGCTCTAACTCTCTACACAACAACCTCTGCCTCATCCATCGCCAGACATGCCGGTCACGTTCCCTACTATGCCCGCGATGTAGAGTCAACCTGCATAACTCCCGGTGCCGTCCCCAACATCACAGGCTCCCAGATCCGCAACGTCGGCGTCGTCCTCTTCCAGGCCCTCGACATGATCGACGTCTTTGGCCCTCTCGATCCTCTCCAGCTCATCTCGCTCAGCGTCCAGCAGCTCAACCTTCACCTGATCGCCGAGACGCTTGACCCCGTGACCACAGCTCCCGTCGCCATGAACAAGTTCAACTCGAGCTTCTTCCCCACGATCCCCCCGACCAACACGTTTGACGACGACCTGAACCTGGATCTTCTCATCGTTCCTGGCGGCCCCGGTGCGCGGAACCCGAATCTTCAGGCTGTAACGGGTTACATCGCAAAGATGTATCCCAAGGTCAAGGTCCTGATGGCTATCTGCACTGGTGCTGGTGTTGCGGCCAGGTCGGGTGTCTTGGATGGACATATGGCGACGACCAATAAGAATGCCTGGACAACGATGAAGGAGATGGGTCCCAAGGTGAACTGGGTTGCTCCCGCGCGTTTTGTCGTCGATGGAAAAGTTTGGTCTTCTTCTGGCGTGAGTTCGCCGAGTATTCTTCCCCCTTGCGCTCTAACACCACCATAACAGGTCACATCTGGTCTAGACCTCATCTTTGCCTTTATCAGCACCTTCTGGGGAGCAGAGCAGTCGGAGCGTATTGCCAACATTTTTGAGCATGTTCCTCGAATTGCGACCGATGATCCTTTCTCCCAACACTTTAACATTACGCCTACTGATGCTCGTCCCTGTTCACAGGCTTGAGTAGGAGCTGTGAGGCTGTGCTGGAGGCTGTAGATTAGAAAATCCAACACTACACTTCATGTATATAGTTGCCTAGTCGAGTCAGCTCAGCCTTATATGTTACCTACCTACTGAGGATGATGCTGTAGCCCTAGTTGCATATATCGCGATAATTTCAAACCTTTCCTACCAGGTACAAAGCTCAATAGAGATCCATCCATTGTAGCTTGAGCTGATCTTGTCTTCCTTCGCCAGATGCAATCGAATATGAAGCCTCAAACACTCTAGTATAACAGAATATTCGAAACACCTTTCGTATTCGAGGCTCAAGACCACATGGAGTAAACCTGTTTTGAATTCTCTTCGCGGGTTTTCGTGCAATCCCATTCTACGCCAAATCAGTATGGTACAAATATCCTTCTCACTTCAAGTCTACCCGCCTTCACGTCCCAATACCCTTTTAACGCCAAGCTCTACTCGTCATGATGATTAACTAAGATCCATCTTCTCTTCGCCGTTGCTGGTGGTCGCGCCCACTGCAAAGTCCACTGCACCAGTATTGCCAATCAGGCGCTTCTCTGAGTCGGCCACAAACTTGACGCTGCGTGCAGGGTCGTAAAAGAGCTGGAAGCTTCGTTGCACGTCGGCAACTTCGACCTGCTTGGCTCTTCGCTTGGCAGAAACCAATTGCGAGGTACTGATAAGGTTGCTGGCGTATCGGAGACCTGCCTCTTGGCCGATCTTGGTGAGAAGGGCGAGAGCATCGGGCTGCACGTCAATCTCTTCTTCTTGCGCTCGGATCGAAAGGATCTGCTTTATCTCCTCGGGGTTATAGGAGTGTGTGTTGATAATGACAACTCGGTCCAAAAAGTCAAGGGGTAGTCCGTGAGGGCTGCGGTAGTCGGTGCCACGAATGCGTGAGTTGCCTCGGTTGCTGGCCATGATAACCACAGGCGCCAAGTCGTCTTCGAGGGCTCGGTTAATGTATGAGAAGCATTCAATGTCGAGCATGTGAACTTCGTCAATGAACAGGACTCCAGGGACGATCTCGGCTTTGCCCTCTTCCTTCCACTCGCCGACCTTGGTGTTGATCTGATCTCGGATCTCGCTGCGAATCTCTCCTGTGTCGCCTGAAAAGAGAGCCAGGAAGCCCTGCGTCCTCGAGTTGATAACATCGATTTCGTGTAGCGTAACAGTATGCACAACCTCCTTGCGCTTCTGGAGCTCTCCATCGGGACATTGAAGGAACTTGGTATCGACACCCATGGCATCGTAGTCACGGGATCGTGCATAGGATCGGCCGAGCTTGGTAATCTTGCCCGAAGACTTGTCGATCGAGATAATATCACCCGCCATGACGCGCTCCTTGGTCATGGCATCAATCATCTTGCTGCCCATATCGTAGACAGCCTCCATGTCGGTTGTCTTGATGGTCAGCTTTCCCTGCTTCGCGCTACCTGTGACACTGCGGTCAATTTGAATTTCAACAACTTCTCCCTCCATGATTTCGCTCTCTTCTTTTATTCGAACGCCGATCGACTTTCGGAAGGCTTGGGTGAGGGCTTCGGTCTTGGACATCTCGAGCGAGAAGATTTCTGAAGAGGCGAGTGTCGTAAATGGGACATCGGGGCCTAGAGATTGAGCCATACCCATGGCGATGGCAGTCTTTCCAGTGCTTAACATAGTTTAGTGCGTGTAGTACAGTAATGGTGTCGATAAACATACCTAGGAGGCCCAGCAATAAGAACGGCACGGCCAGCGATCTTTCCATCCTTGATCATCTGCAGGATAACAGCAGCAGCTTTTCGCGCCTTTTCCTGCCCGACAAGACCTTGAGAGGAGGATCTAGGCTCAAGAGTTGTCGCATCAACACCTAGGCCGCGAATGTGAGAGTGGGCTGCGATGAGGTTGAGACCTCGAAGGTCCTTAGACTCGGACACGGTCATCACAGGCTATAGAATTAATTCATCGTAAGCAATTAATCGCAGCAACAGGAAATTTGCATGACTTACAGCAGACATCTTGTCGCGTACTGTGCGCAAGCAATGTCAGTAATTATTAAAGGTTGAGATGTAGGGCTGCGTTGGGGATAGAAAAAGCCTGTATGAACACGGCTGGAAAGCTAAGGTAGGTCGCGAGAGCTGCACGAGCCTTCGTGTAGCAGTTGTCGAGAAAGAAAGAAAAATTGTTAGTACGCGGCTAGCGCTTAGCGCCACGACCTTGGCATGCACCGCCACATCCATGGGGTCGCGGGACATAGGGACGATCCATCGGTACACCACCGCTCGGTATTGTATCATTGAGCGATACTACTGAGATCCAGCTCCGGCTGCTGGAGCAACCAACGCGAGAAATCTGCGCTTACCATGCTCTGCCTGCACAAGATAGTCTGGCTTAATGAGAGTCAGGCGAAGTTTCAGACTGGTTTGGCAACGTCACGTCAAGGCATTCCCCAATAAGAAGTAAGCACTATCATTATCTAAGTGCCGATATGAAACTTTACATAGACGACTTCAGAGAGATCTACAGAGAGAACAAAGAATGCATCTCCCCTGCTAAACTAGCGTTGATTGCTCGAGCATGGAAGCAATCGATCTGCAGCCAACCGCTCTTTCTTTTGTTGGATGCACCTATGGTTCGCAAGAGCAAGGGGCCAAGTTAGTAATTAATTAAAGGCAAGCAGACTTCGTAATAGCCCTGGCTGCTACCTGTTGGTTACCTAGCACTTGCCTCATTTTTCTTTTATTAAACAAACATCCAGACCCCGATGCTTGCACTTGCATCTCTCTTAAAAAAACAGAAAGAAAAAAGAAAGAAAGAAAAAACTAACATCCATGCTCCCGTCTGTGTCGCCTCTTTTTACTTTTTAATGTCTCTTTCCTCTCCCGTGGTATTTAATACACACTTCTGGTCGTCTTTATTCCCCCCTTCCTTCTCTCTTTTTTTGTCATAGCCCTTGGTTTTAAGACTTTCTCTATTCAACTCTCCAAACCCCTTGACCCTCCCCACACCCCCACTTGTCTGCCTCAAAGATTCATTCACGCGACAAAGCGTACATATTTATTTCGCTGCAGTTACCTACAGCGCTCGGTTCAAGCTACTATAGCGCGATCCTTCGATCCCCTTATTTCGTCCAGTTGCACAATCTTCTCCGCAATCCTGCAACTGAGTCGGCGCCCATATATTGACAAACTGCGAACGGCATTTGTCTGTCTCAAATCCTCGTCCTATTGTGTCGCCGAATGCTCTCGCCCTTACCTTGCTACCAGTGCCGCAATGGCCGGTAGGCGTATGGATGATCGCCATAGGCCTTTTGACGTTTACGACCGTCGCGATGACCGCGGGCCAGCCGAATACCACGATCGACCAACCGACTACCGCGATAGATCATCGGATAGATACCGTGGTCCCCCGCGGGATCCATTCCCTGGAGCTTCTCGTTTTAGAGACAGAGACCAGGACCGCGAAAGGGACGGTGTGAGAGAAGCAGGGACGTCACGAAACCAGCATGGCAAATTTTCTTTGGAAAGATCTGCTTCCAAAAAGTCGGCGAATGCTGTAGATCATGGTAAGAGCTTAGGCCTCGGCAAAGGGCACGACAAGATCATGGCTGATTCGCAGCGAACAGGGTCAAAAACACCATTAATCATACCAGGCGGGCAACGAGCCTTGAAATTCGATTACCGGGCCATAATGGAGCTGCTCGGTGACATGGCCCATCACCGTATACAGCTACTGCATGCTGAGGCCAGGCTTAAAAGAACCAAGGACGAACTGAATCAGTCGGCTACAAAACCCACCGAATTTGCTTCGGTGGATGAAATTAAACGCAAAGAGCTGCAGGTCTGCGAAATTGAAAAGTCCAGGCAAGACCAAAAACTCGGCCAGATATACCAAAAGCTGCAGGCGGAGTTCGATTCATTAATCAAGCAGTTGCCCATAAGCCCCAACACCCAGCAAGGAACGCCTTCTCCACAAAAGAAAAGCCAGGACTCTCTAGCAGAGCTCCAGCCGCGATTGATGGAACTGCAGAAATCGACCACTACGTGGATGGAGAACCATTTGCATAGCGAGCTTAATAAGCTCAAGGACTCGATTCCAGACCGCAACGAGCCTGATAATAGCGAGATCCAGGGACTACGGGAAAGCCTCGACAAAGAAACACAAAAGACTCGGCTCCTAGAAAACAAGATTGAGGAAGGACGGCGCAAGAACCAGCTCCTGGAAGAAAGGCTCAGCCAGCTTGAGCAGAAGCTCGATGGTATCAACTCAACCATGGAGGTACGAATATCGGCAGAATTTGATGAGAAGGTCCATAAAAATATGTCGAACTTGGACGAGAAATTCAAGAAGAGCCTGTCAGACAATTTAGAGATGATGAAACAGCTACAGAAGACTTCAGAGGATCACACGCAACAGCTAGCCGATCTGAAGCATGACGCTTCAGCCTCAACAAGGAACAACGCAGCAGTTCACAACACAGCCGCCGAGCAACTTCAACTCAAAAAAACTGTTGACATGCAAGGGCGTAGTATCAGTTTCTTGCAAACTCAACTTGATCCGGCATTGTTAAAAATCCAGGAGCTTCAGCAAGCGGAGTCTTCTTCTAAGGAGTCAATGGTAACTAAGGCACGTCTCGACAGACAATCTCTTCTTATTGCAGAGCAAGGCAAGAAACAAAGCTCCTTTGAGGAAGATATCTTGTCCTTAAAAAATACCACTCACAACCAGGGAGAAAAACACAGGGTTCTCGACGACGTCGTTTCCGGCTTGGGTTCCGTTGTGAAGGGCCATTCGCAAAAACAAGAATCTTTGGCGGCAGACGTGACTTCTCTGAATTCATCAGTAGGAGAAATACAAAAGGCGCAAGAGGCGCAATCATCAGAGCTGGCCTCGTTAGGCTTGCTTATCAAAGAACAACAGAAAAAGGGCGATATTCTAGAGCAGAATGTTGCCTCTCTAAAAAGCGACATCATAGGCTGGTCGCTACAAGATCACAAAAAACTTGCTGAGAGGGTCCAGGAGTATCCACCTCCTACAGATGTTAAGCGCCTTCTGGCAGAATTACCGGCCAGCAAAGACTTAAGACAACTTGTTACGGACATGCCAAAGTTAAGAGAATCTATGTCAGAAGTCAAAGCAGGCTGTTCAAAGTCGCCCACGCCCTCGCCCGTGCCTGCGCCAATGACTAAAGAGATGGTGATGCAGACGGTGACTCCCAGAATCCAGGGAGTGGAGAACGCATTGAGGGCACACCTTTCGGCAAAGTTTACGACCGTAGCTGAAAAATTTGGCAAAACGATCGACGCAGCAAACCAACGCGTTTCCAAGTTTGAAACAAACGTCAAGGACCTGGAAGCCCGTGTCTCGGGAATTGAGCAGGCCCTAGATCAAGGCAAAAAGGAGACGGCGGAAATAAACGAAAGCCTGCAGAAACGTTGTGAGGAGCAAACGACTGAAGTCAACTCAATGAAGGGCGCGATCGCCCTTGTGGCTCAAGACGTTGAAAAGGTGCGCAGGGAAGCGAAGGCTGGGACGGACGATGTTCAGTTCCAGCTAACACACATGACTGAATGGGCCAAGAACTTTGGCTCCAAGCCATGGCACGACAGTGTGGCTCAACAAATCGCGGCGTATGTGCCTGCTCAATTCACTGGACAATTGGACAGTCTCGCTACGCGGGTCAGCAACCTTGAAAACCGAGGGAACGACTCTGAGGGTGCCAACAAGAGACGCAAGGGAGTCAACGGCAGTCCATTGGTGGTGAATGGTACCCATTGAGCAGGGCTAGGCTTGGAAATGCTGTGTGGAAGAAGTCAGTCGTCAAATACTATTGTCTGGAAGATCTCGGATAGGTGTTGATTCGGGAGCCCAGGCTTGCTTTTGGTATGATTGAACTGGGTGGTATGGGATGGGACAACCTAGTCGAGGGTGAAGGGATGACAGTGGCAAGGCGGTATTATACCCTTATGGACATGGCGTTATAAGGCCTTATTTAATTGTGAATAGTAAAAGACATGTTGTATGAGTGAGTGCAAAGCAATGCCGTGGGCCAGTAGTGTAAGTGAGACTTTAAAGTAGTGGCCAGCCCACTCACCTGAATGAAAGAGGTGAGTTTTGGAGCCGAGCGAAACATCGGCCAATACGAAGCCGGAGGTTGAGCTGAAGGTGAGAAAATAGGGCAAGGTTATAGTATTGTTCCTAGCCGTCGGTTTATTAGAGATGAGCGCGGTTAATGTAATAGCGCACAAAGAATACAGGTAAATTGTATGACAACATAGCAACTCCAAGGCAGCAGAGCGCATGTCTGAAGCAGCACGTGGGTGAGTGACGGATCTTGGTAACCTCGATCATGACTACTAGGGTAGGTACCCAGGAAGACAAATACCGGCGCACGTGAGATGAGAGGAGTGGTGGAACAAAGAAATGGTTGTCAACATATGATGTTTTGTTTATTGGTCGTTGCGGGTTTTGGTAAGGCAGTGACTAAGTGGCTACACCTACCAGAGTACGCGGATGAGCTCCGAGATTTCACGCGGTCGTTAATATAAGCAAAGCTGTAAACGGCATTCATAGATAAGTTCAAAAAGAGCATGCCAGCAATATAATGTGTACGGATATATCTTGGAACAAGCGCCATGTGCAGAAACACAGGGTAGTCTACGCTTATTCTAAGCGCGTGCAGCTAATGAAGAAACGGCCAGGGGCAGGGGCAGACTGACGGGGAGTGCTCCATGGTCAGCCACAGAAACCTAAAACATAAGGCCACAGGCGGACATGCCCGACGACATTCCCACCCAAATTGACCGCCTGGGGATCGACCCCCCCCCCCAAAGAGACGGGAATCAGAATCCACTCTGCCACTACAGCAAGTAACTTCTCCACTAAGGATCGGCCGCCGCCCTTAGTTCTTTCCCAACCTGACCGCTGTCAACTGCAACTGCCACTATCACATCACTACCACTACCACTACCACGGGCTGTTACTGGCAACTGCCACCTCAAAACACACCTCACTGACCAAGACCAAGACCAAGTCGCAGACCTAGGCGCAGACCTGCCTTAGCCTTAGCCTTGCCAACAAAAGAAGGAAAGAGAGACAGAGACAATGCACTGAAGGGACCTGAACCCTTTCAGTTGACCTTCAAGCCTTTTCTTCTCTCCTAGTCGATTCTTCAGCCTCACCCATACTCTCGATTTTGTTCTATTCGTGAAGTGTTAGGTCTTGGACGGAGCTTTTTCGGCTCTGATCCACCACCGCTTGCTGTTGTCTCCTCTGGGCTGTCTCCACCACGCGCTACCACTACCACTCTATCTATCTTCTTCTATCGTGTGCGACTGTGTCGCTCGGCATCACCACCACTGCCATTATCATCGGCTAGCACCATCGCGACAGCCCTGCGAATCAGCCGCGGATGACGTTGAACCTTAGAATTCCACATTTCCAGTGATTCGCGTTATCTCCCACTCTTCTGTGGCATCGGCGTCCCACCCAAACGCTTCCATCGTCGCGTTCTCGGCCTCCCTGCGTACCCCTCGCGCGCGTCACCTACGATCGCTAAACCTCGTACCGCACCACACTGCAACGCCTACAGTGCATCGCACCGCACCCCCCGTCTTCGTCCTTCCGGCATGCTCACACCCATGAACAATGGAAGCCGCGACGAAGACGGTCCAGCAGCTCACACAGCGCATCCTACCCGAGAAACCTCATCACCTCTCCTACTCCCCCGACTGGCGATACCACCTCCCCACCAACGAATCTCGACAGAAGCATCCTGAGGAATGGGATAACACCCGTCTGCAATATTCGACCCTTGTGTCGGAAGCCGATCGCGGTGTGCTTCTTACTAGATCTTACTACGACATGCGTGTCGAGCCTCCCAAACCCGTCCCTCGCGACGTGGGTATTCTCGCAAAGGGCGGCGAGAAGAAGAAGTTGTCACTCAGTGACTATAAAAACAAAAAGACTTCTGGTGTTACCTCGGACACCTCCACTCCAGAACCACCCAGTTCCAAAAAGCGCGAGCTTGAGCGCGCATCTGCAGAGCCAAAATCCGTGCCTGAAATCAGGAAACTCGACTCACAGCGCCAAAGGGATCACCATCTCGATACCAAACCACAAAAAACCCGAGAACTCCCTGTTGTTGATATGAGGTAGGCTGCGCCATCCATTTTCATTCATGATTGTCCGAGTGACTCGCTCGCTCACTTACTGACCCTCTTGCAGACTCCCCCCCAAGCCGCCTGCATCCCTCCCACCTCGACCCTTATCGCCAGACAGCAGGAAACGTGCATCTAACGCCGACGATGACCACAGAACGCAGAAACGGCACAAGCCGGATATGCCTCGCGCAGCCGACGACCGCCCGCGACCAGGCCGCGACGAGCCCCCACGCCGAAAAGATAGAGATTCTTTAGCGCCTTCTGACATTCCTCCAAGAGACAAGCCGACCAGCTCATCATCACTTTCCAATGGACGTAGCATTCTCAAAGGTGCAAATGTCTCCTCGGCTCGTAATCCTTCTCCAGCTGGACGCGCACGTGGTGATTCAGTGAACGGTATTCGGCCTGGCGCATCGGGGAGCACAAAGGGTACACCGGTCAAGGTCGATAATGCTTCGCGATCATCTGTACCCCCGCTACTTTCGCCTCTTCATTTAAGCTGGGACAGCCAAAACTCGACAGAGAAGGGTGATAGGAGAAAGGCACGAGAGGATGCTGTGGATGCAACAAGACCAGCGAAACCCAAGAAGCTCGAATCGCTGCCAGCGCCGAAGATCAAGAGCGATGCAGCCAGAGACAAGTCACCACTACGATTACCTGCGCTCCTATCGCCCACATTACCAAGCGCCCTAGAGGCTGAGCTTTCGCGAAGGAAAGTTTCAGCCAAGACAACAGAGTCCAAGGCGCATGATGATCTACACAAGGATGAGCCAAGCGAAAAACGGGGTGAAGACCGACACAAGTCAACAACGGCAAGGAAGGCGCCTGTCGAACATGAAGAAGAGGAGGAGGAAGATTCGAGCCCCAGAGAAAGGAGACGGTTGATCGTGACCTTACGGATATCCAAGCGAATGCGACAAACGTTCAAGCGTATCTTAGCCTTGCCCCCAAAACGCAGAGAGCGTTCAGAGAGCACAGAAGCACCGCCAGCTAGCCAGGCAAAGAAGCGCCCTGCATCAACAGACAACACCGGCGACACAATAGCTGTCAAACGACCTCGGATGCCCTCGGTTTCTTCGAGTCTACCACCGCCACCTTCAACACCATCCAAGAAGGGCGCTGCTATGTCGCGCGTCAGTTCTAGCAACTCCCAGGTTCACACACCCGGCGAGGCAGCCACAGTGACCCCTGTGCCCCCCGGATCCTCAGATCGCCCTACCACCAACGGCACAGATGCCACTCGGGGCGACAGAGCCGATTGGAGATCCGTCTTCGATAAGCACGCCCGCTTCTCTACCCTGGGTCGGCGTCTAAAGCACGAGGGTGATGTTGCGAACCAGCGCTGTAATAAGCTTGCAAGCAGTGGCGACACGCGAGGAGGCGACTCGAGCCGCAAGCACTATTACGCACTCGCAGTGGAAAGCACCGTCGCTTTCATGACGAGTTTTCACCTTCTCAACGTCAGCCGTAACCTACAGCACAAGTCATCGGATCCAAGCCCCTGGGCCAGCTTGATCAAGATGGTGGACTACTTACAAAAAGAGACGCGCCGCGACGCGCGACGGTATCAACCCATCCACGGTCTCGTCTTGATTCTACAGGCTGTTACTGTGGATGAATTTCTTCGGGCATTTCCCAACTATGAACATATTTCCAAGGAGGAGCTCTTTGCGCATCAGTCCATTCGTTCTCGCAACTGGCCCCTGGTTCGCGAGATCTATGATGGCATTAGTAGCTCGCGTCTTCGGGCCGACATCACGCCCTGGTCAACAGTCGAGGAGGTCTGCCAGGCTTCAATGCGTGTTATTCGACAATGGTGTCAGGACGAGAACGTCGAGTGGTCGCCCGAGTTTGATCCCAAAGAGGCCAGCATACGGGTTGCTCGATAGTGAGGCGTGTCGTCTATACACTTTACTGTGAAGTCGCGTACAGAGCGATCCATTGGCAGCTTGCCATCACTTTTGGGGCGAGCCGTTGCTGCAACAATCAATTCTGCCTGAGGATTGATTTGAGAGATGATCGCCCCTTTGAGCCCGCCATTTGCATTCTTCTGAGGAACGCATTATCAGAAATGTTGAGGTTATCTTCCGATGATATCCAGCGGGACACTAACTCATTCAGCTCAGTCGCGTCAAATATGCTCATTGCTAGACTCAATTTTCGAGTCCAGATATTGCTCATAACTTTACACTGGTCTGCCACCCTGTCGAGGTGGCCTGGCAAGGACCAAGATAACTTGCTATTGTTTGTACTATGATATCCTCCGGATCAAAACGGAAAGCGATCTATTTTAACTATTATGTCTCGGACATGGGTCTAGTAGTCATCGTGTGTGTGTGTGTGTGTGTGGTTTTCATGATTTTATTTATTTATCTTGCTAGTCAAAGGTTGCTTTTGCAAGACAGATGAGGAATAACGATGGGAGGGAGTAAAGGAGCACCTGGCGAAAAAAAAAGGAAGGAGAGGAGGGCATGTTTTCAGGGGATAATACCATCGGTACGCACACATACAGCTGCATGGGACGGAAACAAGGGGGAACCAAATACAGCTTGAGGTTTGAATTTGGCCTTAGGAGTGTCAAAGGTCTGTCTACACTACTTACTACAAGGTGACTTGGGTGGGCATCCAAGCCAAAAATATCACGAATTATCAAGATGTAATAAAGCTTTCTCGTAGTATAAATGTGAGGTCTGCTATTCCACTAACTGCATTACCATCAAGTTGCATCAAAACAACAACGTGAAAAGAAGCTTTTGTTGGTATATGAGTTCCAGATCATCAACGTCAAGGTTGCAGGGCTACAATGAGGTGGCGGCATAGGCTTAATGATGTTCACGAGACGCAGAGTGATAGACAAAACATGCACAAGTTTTCAGAGTTAAGCAGAAAAGATCTCACATCACAATCAGCGACTCGGAAAACTTTTTCAAGAGGGATGGATCTATTTTTTTTTTCTGTCCACGGCTATACTAAGATCAATTGTCTAGTAGGGAACTCGAGCCGATGATAACCATCTTGTTTTCATCCCCTCCGACAATCTCCCAGAATTTTGGTATTTTTTACTTCCTTTCATTCCTTTGCTTCATTAAAACACGCGACAGACAGGCATTCTCTTCATATCGCGTCTGATTAGGTTTGGTTTTGCTTCCAGCCCCTTGAGCGCTCTGCGCTTACTTGGAGGCATCGACCTTGGCAACGTGGGCCAGGAGGTCGAGGACACGGCGGGAGTAACCCCACTCGTTGTCGTACCAGGAGACCAGCTTGACGAAGTTGTCGTTGAGGGAGATACCAGCCTTGGCATCGAAGATGGAGGAGTTGGTGTTGCCGTTAAGATCGGAAGAGACAACATCGTCCTCAGTGTAGGCCAGGACGCCCTTGAGGTCACCCTCAGCGGCCTCCTTGATGACCTTCTTGATCTGGTCGTAAGAAGCACCCTTCTCAAGGCGGACAGTCAGGTCGACAACGGAGACGTTGGCGGTGGGGACACGCATGGACATGCCAGTGAGCTTGCCGTTGAGCTCAGGGATGACCTTGCCGACAGCCTTGGCGGCACCGGTGCTGGAGGGGATGATGT
>JABCKB010000571.1:0-26481 GCA_013184455.1 Fusarium continuum | reverse complement strand
GCACTTAATTGATTGAATTGATTGAAGTGGCTAGAAGTAGCTTAGGGCGTGGCTGGAGGTGGCTCGAAATGGCTGTATGAGGCTTTACCTATGGCTGATAAACATCCTTTCCGTTGATCGGTCTACTCTGCCGATATAACGCCGACGTCGTATTTGCATTGGCACCTGTGCATTCGCTCATCGGCGTACTCACCCAAAAAAAAACAAAAAAAAACCGCTTCGACTTGAAAACTAAAGCCAGCTCTACCTAGTGCACATTTACTCGAAGCGAATTCTAGATGTTTTGTGAACCTTGCTTAATACTTGTGGTTGACAGACCTTCGATACAGTTTCGCCAAGAACTTACTAAAAATTTCCGGAAATTTTTTTTTTGTTTAGGTCTCAGAAGCAAGTATCTTTATCCCAACGAGTATATCAAATAAGATATATCCGACTTTAAAGGTAACTTACTTGGCCTGTTGGTGGTATTTGTGCTTTTGGTCCATGATTGATCCTGTTGTAGATCCATTTGGTTTTGTGTGTTTGGGGTACATATCGACCCCGCGAAGAATATAAGCAGTCGTCGGAGTGCTCACGGGATTTCGGAATGAGCCGTTAAGAAGTACCCAGGAACCGGACGAAATCAGCAAGGAGCAAAAGTATACACTAACATACTACGTGATCC
The DNA here is from genome assembly GCA_013184455.1 of Fusarium continuum. Classification (NCBI taxonomy): domain Eukaryota; kingdom Fungi; phylum Ascomycota; class Sordariomycetes; order Hypocreales; family Nectriaceae; genus Fusarium; species Fusarium continuum. The sequence continues at coordinate 25,817 of JABCKB010000571.1, read as the reverse complement.
CAGGAGGCCGGGCCCGGTTCCTGGAGTGTGGGGACCATCACCCATTCGCTCAGTTGAGCGCAAAGTGGAGGTGCTGACGACCTCCTCCAAGCACTTCACAACGGAAGAGAGCCATGAAATATCAGTCACAGCATCATCTCTTCCGGAAGACAATGCGGAGAAGGCCGAATTTTAAGAAAAAAATGGTCTGATATGGAACGGCAGATTTTGGACCCGTGGTGGATGATGAATGCATTTAATGCTGTCAAATTGAGAATATTTCCATGTATTCCATCGGAGCACTAGCAATTTGTCGCTGATTTTGGCTAATATAAAGTTTATCTCAGTTCAAAGAGACATTCGATTGTAACCAATTACCGAGTACTCCTCCATTGACCAGTTTCCCTTCTCCCCGAAAACATGGCCCAAACTCGTCCTCCTGGGGAATATCGAAAATACATCCCCCCTGCTGATGTCCCAAGAAGCAAAGAATTGGCAGAGTCTGACACATACCAATGGGCTCAACTACGATGCTCTGAACCCTTCATGATCGGCTGGATGAAGGCTTGGAAGGAACTCTACGAACAACCATACAAGGGAATAACCAATGATGGCAATGTGGTTCCCAACCTATTTCCCCTAGCCGACAAGGATGATGATTTTGGGGCTCCAGCACAGGCAGCCGAAGCAGTCCAGCACGCCATTGATGTTGCGTCAACGGAAGAAAAAGACAAACTCCTCAAGCCAATTGACGCACCAGAGTGGCGGTTCTGGCTTAATCCCGAAATCTATGCTTTCAGGCACGGCATTCGGCTGGAAGAGGCATCAAACGATCTGGTTACTGCCCTACATGGTATTATGCGAGCGAGCTTGTCAGCAAAAGGCTACAACAAGGCTCACGGCTGTATGAAGGTCAACCAATTTCTCGGCGAGGTTGTAAATGGCGCCAAGGTCCTCAACGAGAACTCGTACAACTTTGTCATCTTTGGTACACCCTCTCCTGAGAAGCCGTGGGGCTGGCAAGTATTTGGACACCACTTGTGCATGAATTGCTTCGTGGTAGGCACGCAGATGGTCATATCACCTGTCTTTATGGGTGCTGAACCAAACATCATTGATGCTGGTCCCAATGAGGGGCTTGAGCTTTTCACAGACCAGGAAAGGACTGCGCTGGGCCTCATGCAGTCGATAGACCCTGAGGTACAGAAAGACGTGCAGATCTACAAGAAACTAAGCGGCCCTGAGTATCCCCCCGGGCGATACCACCGTGCCGACCAGAGGCATTTGGGAGGTGCTTTTCAAGACAACCGCGTAGTCCCATATGAGGGTGTCAAGGTATCTACCTTCTCTGAGTCTCAACAGGACATGATCCGACAACTGCTCAGACTGAGTCTCAACTACCTGCCAGAAAAAGCTTTGGCTGTGAAGCTTCAGGAGATCGCCGCCCACTGGGGTGAAACATGGTTTTGTTGGATCGGTGGATTTGGCGATAGAGATGCCTTTTATTATAAAGTGCATTCTCCGGTTATCATGGTAGAGTTTGACCATCACTCGGGAGTCTTCCTAAACAATAAGGAACCTCTGCCCTTTCATATCCACACTCTGGTCAGAACTCCGAACGGCAACGATTACGGGAAGCAGCTTTTGCGACAGTATCAGGAAAAGAAGGGTAGTGCATCCGACTGATGTATCTTAGCTACTATATTTAAGACCCCCTAAGAAGAAACATAAGTCATAAGTCTTATGAAGTACGAATCTATGAACATTGTGTCCAAGCATTGATGTATCAAGGTAATTCCAGATGTCGACTAAGGGCTGAATGTCTTGCTGAAGATAGCCATGGCACGAGTCAACCTATATGCAAGTTTTTTGAGGACCAAAAAGAGGATGGCAATACCTATTAACACGTTGGCGTGTACAAGCAGCATTACAGGGCTATTGGGAGCAGAAATCAGACTGCGCAGAGAACACAAATAGGCCATATTTCAATAAGAATAGACAAGAGAGAGGAGGAAAAAGCACGATGCAAGCAGGTGAAAGGTTTCTTACAATGCAGGCTGAAAGCTTGCCATAGGAAACTGCAGAAGTATTTCAAACCTATGGCTTAAGTCTGCTTTCCCCTCTTCAATTCTGAGCCCAAACATCTTCCTATGTACTAGTTAATATCTCAGTGTATTCACCTCTCATGCTGACTTCAGTAACTTAACTTACCTGATACTTTCCTGCAGCTCGCATATCTTTTATAGTCGCTTCTGCGTCTTTGACTGTAATACCTCGCTGTTCTGATATAACAGTGGCAATGGTGTGGCATACCTCTACAGCCATATTCGATGCGTCACCACAGACATAAAGGGATGCACCCTGGCGCAAGAGATCATCGACCTCCTTGCTGTATTGCCGGAGTCGATCCTGCACGTATACCTTCTTTCGTGTCTCTCTCGAGAATGCTGTAATAAGCTTGAACTGCGAGTTGAGTTCATTTTCGTGTTCCTAGTTGCAAATTTGCACACGTTAGTCCATATGTTCTGAAGCTAGTAGCTCTTCGTATGATTTATCTGGCTTACTTTCCACTCCTGTTCATATAGAAAGTCTTCGTCCTTTCTTCTACAACCGAAAAACAGGAGCATTTTCCCTATGGTCTTGCCGCTTCGAGAAATCGCAATTCGTTCTTGTAAGAAGCCCCTGAAGGGTGCAACTCCAGTGCCAGGTCCTATCATGATGATGGGCGTCTCGGGGGCATTGGGAAGTCTGAACTTGGAATTCCGAATGTGAATAGACAGTCTGCTCGCAGAGTAGCAACCTCGTGGCCCGTTTACATCGTATAATGGGCCGTCTTTACCAACCGCGAGCGAGGCACGTTTGTCAGAGTTGGCACGGCAAACCGCATGGAGAAAGTTCGAAGCGACCCCACAAAAGGGGCCTTCAACCTTACGGTCCGAAAGAATTTCTGACTTGACAGCCACTGTGATTGAGACTTTTGTGGGCTGGAGAAGAGGTGATGAAGATATAGAGTAGAACCGCTGTTGCAACGAGGGCAGGCTCTCAATTATGAGAGAGATTGGGATCTTGGACCATTTTGCGCCGTTGCTGATCGATTGGAGGAACTGTGCAAGATTAAGAAAATTTGCTTCAGCGTGGAATAGATCTTTATCTTGGCTCATTGAAGAGAGATATTTCTGGTCTGTATCATCCGGAGCGAAAGAGACAATATCAGAGATGAGCTGGCGTGAAACTGGTGCGCAAATCTCGAGATAATGGCGAAACATAGCATCATACGTCGTCGGAGTCGGGAAAGGAGCTTTCACAAGGGAATCAGTGGTTTCGATCTGTATGACTTGATGTCTCTTATGCTTCAAGTCCAGAACGTCAAGCAGACGATCCACTTCGATGTTACTGTTGGATGGCCACACGGCCAAGTGATCGCCTGTCTCATACCTGAGGCCCGTCTCACTGATGTCCAGGTCGAGATGGAGGCAATGGCGGGAGTTTTCCTTGGAGGACATGAGTTCGCGGGACGCAGTGATCGGTGCGGCATAAGGGTTGAGGTGATCAAATGGACCACCCGTTGCCCTTCCCCTGTTCAGGCGCCAACGTTCGTTTGGTTCCCCCAGGTATACCTGAGGAGAATCCGGATGCAGGTCTGGGCTCTCGGTAATAGTAAAGCTAGGATCGCTGGCGCCCTTTGTTTCGCTGAGGTTCATCTTGGCTGCAAGGGCGGCCCATAAAGATTCTTTCCAAGCCATAAAATCGTCTTCAGTTGAGCTTGCGCCTTCGTCACCTTCTCCTACAGCTCCAATCACCGAAGCACCGAGAGCATCAAGAGACTTTGTGACATTGCGTACCACGAGATTGAAATGCTCGTAGGTATGGTTACCCAACCCAAATGCAGCGTAGTTGAGATGTTCAAGTGGGTTAACTCCACTGAAAGACGGCTCGTTGCTAACGATGAACTCATAGAAGCTCGTCGCATTATCGGTCGCTTCGCCCTCGCCATATGTGGCCAAGACGAAAATGACAATCTTTTCCTCTGTCACGAGGTCAAGATTATTGTAGTCGTAATGTTCGAGGTCGGCTATCATGGTTTTGAGTCCGAAGCGATGTTTACCCTCCTTGGCTAGGCGAGCAGCAAATCCTTCAGCGGTTCCGGTCTGGGATCCAAAAAAGATGACACAGTTTTTGTTGTTTTCATCCATTTTCTTGACAAAGTCTCTCTCATCATCAACAATGCTAGCCTTGTCGGGTAGGGAAGAGCCGTTCTCTTGGCAGTTGCTCCTCCGTGCAAAACGGAACCAGAAGAGGCAACAAGCCGTTGCAATGATGACAAAATGAGTCCAGTCGAAGAACTCGCCAAAATGTACCCGGTCTTCCATGGCACTGAGTCTGGTTGATTGGCTGTTTGTGCAAAGCTTAGAGAACAGAAGGGAAGACTTGGACGTGGCTTATAAACCGCTAGCGACCTAGAGACTGGTTTTTAAGGGGATAACTTTAGAAGAAAACTGTCTTAATATGAAGTGATGGGTGCTAGGGAATGAAGTGGAAATCCATTCAGGTAGTTCGACTACACGACGTATCTCGTCCTCGATGATCCAGCGTTGCAAGCTTTGCCCGTCCTCGACCCAACCACTTCCTCTACAAAGACAGAAGCAGATCAACCTCCCCGTCACACCTCCACACTCATGACGCTTCTCCACGTACTCCAAATGGCACCTAGGTCACGACATCTTCAATCATTTCGGCAGCGCATTGCGCGGTTGAGCTACATGTCCCCACGCAGCACACGGCTGGGAATGTTCTGAGATGCCGTACCCTCTTCTAAGTCTAGACGGTCTATTTGCTGCAAGAAAGCCACTGCTGCAAAGTAACCATCATTTGACTGAACAAATGACTCCACAAAGCCTACACTTATGTATTTATGGGTAATGCGTTTGTTCTTTTCTCCATTCAGCCTTTTTCTCATAGAAGTAACGCTCTGAGAAAGACGTTCACCTAGTTCAATGCATCTCAAAAGGAGCTACGTTATTCATAGAGTATTTTCTTTCTTCACATTGTCAATCTTGTGGTAGGGACTCGTCGCATCATCGTACATGTACTATCAACCTAACGAGAAATTAACAGGGGATGTTGAGAAGGTTCCAGAGCCCCCTAACAATATTACAGCTTCTAGCACTGCGTGAATGTGCGTTATTTAGATAGAGTTAAAATTTCCCAATAAAAATGGAAGCTCGGTCTTCAATGATGCGGACAAACCAAGGAGTGTCCATCACATGGAGATTTTGCCGGCCGGCGTCCCACATGAATTTCTGGCTTCCACGTCTCAACGTGGGACAGAGTAGGTGGGAGTTTACCACAACGTACCGAGGCTGAGGACTCCGTTTGTGGGGAAGACATCATTAGGCTTGATTCAGCATAGATGACACGACTAGCTACCCCGCATATTTCGGTATTGCAAGCTTGCGAACGAAGTACAGAGTAGTGTCAACTAAGTTAGCATGATCAGACTAACCTTGGATAGAAACCACCTATTACAAGCCCTTCATAGTTCAGCAGGTTGAGTTGCATGAGATTCATCTCGCCATCTAACCCCACATTAGACAGCATTGAAATCCTGGGGTCTCTAGCGGAGACCAGGTTAAAAGAGGCCAGCTACACCACGTTTGTATTCTTCACAACAATCGACATTCAGGCCCTCCAGGTTTACCCTTCTTCTTTTCTACAAGTTGAGTGCGAGCCGTGCAAGAGCATGTCAAACATGTCAATCCAGAATAAACTCTCCTTTTCCAGGGTGTTGCCGTCGGAACGCTTATCCGAGCTCGCAGCCAAAGTGGTCGTTGGCTTTGCTGCCTTTTACCTTGCATTTCTGCTGATTACGAGTTTGTTTTCCGTTGCTTCTCTTCCTCTACCTCCCGGCCCCAAGAGGTTGCCTATCATCGGTAATATTCACCAAGTGCAAAAGAAAAAGCAGTTTTTGCAGTTTTACGAATGGAGCAAGAAGCACGGCCCCGTCATGAGCCTCAATATGGGCGGTCAATCTCTGATTATACTGTCTTCGACTCAAGCAGCTCAAGATCTTCTCTCTAAGCGCAGCGCCAAGTATTCAGACCGTCCTAAGCTGGTTATGGCTAGCGAACTGGTCACCAAAGGCATGCATATGCTCATTCGACCCTACGATGATTCCTATAAGCTGCATCAGCGACTCGAAGCTTCGCTTCTGAAAGCAACAAGCTCAAATACCTACCAACCAATTCAAGACCTTGAGTCTAAACAATTTCTTGTTGGTCTTTTGCAAAATATCCACAACTCCAATGGGGTGGATTTCCACAAGCATGTCGAGCGTGTCGGTAGGTGAACCCTCTAGACTAGACTCTTGGTTTAAGTCTTTACCCTCGTCCAATCATAATTTGAATTAACATGGCCAATAGTTGCAAGGTTCGTTCTTACATCCACTATCTTCCCTGCTCTTCTTGGCATCTGAGTAATGGGCGGCGATACGCTTTGTACATTCTTAGAATAACCCTGAGAATGGAATTTTAGTAAAGCGAGCCCATCGGGCTGCCATTGGAGAATTCCACTGAGTTTCCATTTGTTTTGCTGACACGATTACGTCTCTATTAGTGTTGTGTATACGCTCTGCTTCGGCTATCGGCTTCAGACTGGAGATGAGCAAGAGCTTCAAGACGCGGTCCGCATCCAGACCGAGTTTGCGACCAAAGGACAATTCGGCAGGTACTTGGTGGATTTGTTCCCGGTACTAAACTATTTGCCCCGCGCGATTGCACCATGGAAAAAGGAAGCCGATGAATTATTCCAGCTTCAGTACAAGCTACACATGGGCAATTTGGAGAAGGGCAAGAAGAACAAGGGCTGGAACTTTACCAAGAGCATGCTGGCCTCTAATGAAGTGAGTCGTTCTTTTCCATCTGCACCCAACAGCAAGATACACGTATTAGCCTCTTTTACACACAACCTTTCTAACGTTGGTACTTCACATAGGCTAAGCAAATGTCCCTCACCGAGATTGCTTTCGATGTGGGACTGCTCGCCGACGCAGGTCTCGAAACTTCAACCATTGCCATGTGTTGGTTTGGTGTAGCTTGGGTTCTTTATGGAAAAGCCGGTTGGATTGAAAAAGCCCAGCGGATTTTGGATGAGGTAGTTGGCAGGGACAGACTGCCTACTTTTGAGGATCGTCCTAAGCTGGCATACATCGAGGCTATACGTGAGTCTCTTTTCCTCTTCGTGGTCAGGTATCCCTCTTGTTCAACGTACTGATTTGCATCTTCCTAGTGAGCGAAACCTTGAGGTGGCGTCCCATCGCCATGGGCGGCGTACCACACGCTACCAAAGTGCAGGATGAGTATATGGGATACAGCATTCCCGCAGGCTCGATTGTGGTTGGAAATCATTTTGCCATTACCCGAGAGGAATCAGTCTTTGGGCCGGACCCTAATAGCTTCATTCCCGACCGGTGGATTGAAAAGAATGAGAGCGTTTTAGAAAAAGATGGCGCAGCCGCCAACAGCAAGTTGCGAGACCTTCCCCAAACAGGATTCGGATTTGGCCGACGAATCTGCACGGGTCGCAATATTGCTCGAAATAGTCTCTTCATCATAATGGCGCGCCTTCTCTGGGCTTACGATGTTGAAGGTGCCGTTACAGACAAAGGCGAGCAATTGACACTTGATGACCTCGAGTGCACAGAGGGTTTTGTCACAGCTCCTCAGCATTACAACCTCAAGCTTAAGCTCAGGGACGCCAAAGCAGGACAGCTCATCGCTGGAATTAACAATACTTGGGATGTCGATCATTCCCAGCTCCTCGACCAGATTGGGGATAAGCGTACGGGCTAAATGAGACAGAGGACGGTGTTCTATTAAGTGCGGTCTATAGCAAATCGATTAGTGTTATGGTCTAAGGCTAGGAGTCATCCCATTGAAATGAACATGTGTTATGCTATATAGGTGCCCTTAGCTATTAGGCGAGGGACTGGCCTTTTGCTCAACAACATGAATTCGTATTTTTCTTTTCTTTATGCTTGTATCAAGATGCAACAAATGACGGTGGTTTATAAGATTTGGTCGAAAGTCACTAAAGTAGGAGAGTGTTAACCACAGAGGGATGAACGGCCTTAGCTAGCTCAGGTAGCCAATATATCACCACTCACGAAAAGCAACCATAATATATGACACTTTTAAGAAATTCTCGGACCTCATTACATCTAAGAACCCACTTGATCCGGGATTTACTCGCAGGTCAAATTACTTTTGAGTAGTAGTCAAGCTACAGCTACTTCAGATATTATAGTACTCATCGAAAGTTCACACACAGATAAAGGTCGTGAGATCTTCCCTACTGCGTAGTTGCCACTAGATAGAAAATCAGAACTGGTAGCTTCACTTTGGCACTCAACAAAGACTTTATATCTCTTCCATGCCAAAAGAAAATCAAATAAAAATCTAAATAGAAAAAAGATAAAACAAAAAATATCGAGGAAATATTAACTGCCAGCTTATTATCATAGACTCGCGATTAACTTAAACCCGGCTACCTCCAAGCTTTGGCGGTATTTCGTAAATCAATTCAAAAGGCTGGATCTTCCTGTAGCCAGATTGCGGACTATGGCTTCTGCCTTGTCGTGGCCAAGAGCCATGATTACGTCCAAATGGCGGTATCTCCTCCTATCAGCCACGTCGACTTCTTTGGACTCCCCAAAAGGCCCAAAAGCAAAAAACTCCCCCGAGTTCCATGGGTCGTCCCCATTGATGAAATCGATCCACTTCAATTGCATTGCCTCGGCCACGCGTTGTGCAGATAGGTCGAATGTAAAATCGAAGCCGTTGAACAGGTAGATCAAGTCAACGCCATGGTGAGCCCGACTCGAGCGCTGCCAAGGGTTAGGCTGATCCATCAAGTAACCGAACACTGCTTTCTGAGCCTGTCGTCTCTGACCCATGACAATTTTTGTAGGTAGGGTGAATCGCATGTCGTTTAAGAAATCAAGCGCTCCTGTTTTGCAAGAGGAAGGACGATCGGGTAGCAGGCCATACATTGTCTTGAGGCGTGCAACTCTTTCGTCCTGTCCTATAAGGTCAAAGGCGTTGCATAAGAGAGATGGATGCGTGTCCTCAATTCCCGTTTTCCACAGGAGGGCCTATGATGTTAAGACAATCAGTGCGGTCCTCGCTTTTGGCTCTCGGCGACAGAAGGGTTTGACCAACCTCAAATTCGTTATCACCTATCAGTACCCTCTCAACATCTCCAACGCTTTCACTCCATCCTTCAAGATCTTCTTCCATTTGTAGATAGAATGAAACCAAGCCCAAAGCAGCCTGAGCCTCCAGAATCTTGCTTACAGGGGCCGTACGCAACGAATAGTTCCCGGCGGTTGAGAGATTTGCCGATATCTTGCGTATCAGGGCAGTCGCAGTTTCTCGAGGCTGAGGCGGTGAGAGATGCAGTGTGCCGGACTGCAAGATACACTGGCGCACTGGCGTCTTTGCGATTACGTGCGCATGAGCGTACACCGCGCCAGCACTTTCACCAGCAAGGGTCAAGTTCTCCTGCATTTGTTAGTTGGCGCTTTCCATCTCAACGCCGAGAATTATGAAGATGGGGATGGGGATGGGTGAATGTGGCACTCTACCGGGTCACCGCCGAAACCGGCTATATGAAGCTTGATATACTCAATAGCCTTCCTCTGATCCCTCAGAGCCAGGTTCACTTCACTCGTTTCATCGCCAAAGGCAAACATGTTGAGTCGGTAGTTGATGTTTACCGCTACAATAGGTTTACCTGACTCAATTGATCGTGCTACTAACTGTGAGGGATCTTATAAGTGGTGACGTTTAGTTCCAGGTTGACAAGTGAATAGGACTGCAAGAATGGCCAAGGTACATACCGCATAATTTGGATGCACTGTCGCCAAAGGTCACAGCTTGAGACCCTCCTAGAACATTCGGTCCAGCATTAGCCAATGTTCTAGTTTACCCTCTCGTGTTCCACCGGAAGTTTATAGACCATCGCCCACTTCCAATTATGGGAATTACGGTGTGGCTCTTACCATGAATCCAGACCATAACGGGAAGCGCGGTTTTTTTGAGATGTGCCGCCGTGCTAGGAGCAGGCATAACGATATCAAGATTCAAACAAGAGAACTCATCCTCAGAGGGTTGTGCAACATGTTGGTCGACTGGGATCCGTAGCAAGTGTTTGAAATCGATTGGGTTCTGTGGACAGCGTGGGCTATTCAGGATGGTTATGGTAATCAGCATGCTGAAAACATTAAATAATAAAGCCCCTATGAAGTGTTCGATCGTTCGCGATAAAACAACACACATACCCGTAGCAAGTACAGTCGACTTCTCCAGATATTGGGCTGGGTGGCTGAGGCAATGCAAACCTGTCGGGTATGGACGCGTATTGGAGCCCTCGAAACTGCCAAACACTGCCATCGCGTTGCAGTCCCTGTAAAGTTGCGTTCAATGAGGCATGATAGAGGACTGCCGGTGGTATAGTGTGCATTCTGGTTTCTTCTTTTTTTTATACAGATGATGGTTTTCTTATAAGGAAGAGCTAAAGTTTAAGCGTTGTATTTTTATGATCATGGTAAGAAATTGAGACACAAGAGGGTAAAAGAGCTTCATTGGCTGTGTTAGGTTAGTCAGTGATTTAGCGTGACCAACACAGCCAGCCGCGTGCAGGTACCGTCGGCCATTTAACGTTAGCACTGTCTAGAACACAGCTCAACTTTCTTTGTTCTAGCGCTATGTGTAGTGTAATAAGGAAGACTTAATAGTCCACTCAATCAGCTTGTAAGTATCTAAATACTTTAGAATGTATCTTTACTCCAACGATCAAAAATATTGGAGCTCTGGACTTGTCTGAAGAGACAGTAACTAATATCTGGACTTGGAGTGGCCATTTCAAGCAACAGTGCGAACAAGCATCTAGCGTCCCACATACACATCAAAGTTATCTCCACATGAGCTAGGGACATTCTGATCCTAAGTAACTACTCTAACACTAAATAGCAAACCTAGCCAGGGTAATCTTGCTTGACTTACTTTAATTATACTAGTTTTACAATATTAGAAAGTCTCTTAAATAGTCTTAACGAGCATCACTTAATTAACAAGCTCAACTTGGCTTAGCTCGTCCGGCAAGGATTTGTCAGCATGTCAGCTGATCGCAAGCATTACAGAGTAACCGGATCGGCCGGACTGCAGCATGACTGTGCCTCCCCCGCATTTGTTCTTAACCCTTTTTGAACCTCCGAGGGATTCACCAGATTTTACCCCAGCATCCGGGTCATGTGAGAACACTATTATAGTTAGTATTAGTTACCACAGGGACAGTGATGGTAAAACAAGGCTTGTCAGAAAACAGGGAAGCCCTCACTACAGTATCCGTACTCCTCCGTAGTTTCCGTCATAAAACGGTGGTAACCCCGCTAGGTGCGAATTGCATAATCTGGGGTATAGCGGGCCCCAGATCATGTGTGACGTGGACTAAGCGACATCCGCCAACATTCTAATCCCTCCTGCAACCTATCGCTTGGACCAGTCAATTTCCCTGTCAGGTCAGCGGAACAGTTAACGCCGAACCGCATCAGCTCTGGCGTGAGCTGTGCTTGTCATACTTGTCTTATACGATGAATGTCTGCCGTTACTGCGACCGCGAATTCCACAAAACCGAGCACTTGCTGCGCCATCAACGATCTCGTAAGTCCCTTGCCGCCGACGTGCCCTCCTAATCCTGGCCCCATCCAATTGGCTGGATGGCACTGGATTCCTAATATGAAGTCTTTCGCTTAACTCGTATTTTCACTTGCTGTTAGACACAGGCGAGAAGCCATTCCTGTGCGAGGAGTGCGGTCGTCGATATAGTCGCAGGTTGGTGCACACGACCCCGAGGATCCGCTTCTCACTGTACAAGGCTAATTGTTCGGCCTGCAGTGATGTCCTGTTACGGCATATTAAGTACATACACAAGAAGACTATACCCGCCGCCTCCGGCAAGACGCTTGGATCCCTCAACACCTCGATAGCCGGCGAGAATGTGTCGCAACAAGCCGCCTCTAACGCATCCGCCACCCATGTGCCGCAGATCTCACAAGCTACCGCTCAGTCCTCCGTGGACTGCCTCATGCCAGACATGGTGCCAACTACAACCACGACTTCGCAACTTGATACGCTGGCAATGGCATCCATGCTGCTGTCTCAACGCGCGACCCCTACTACATCACCGCCTCAATCACCACCATTACCCAGGCCTGAGATGACTGAGACCATTTCCGTGCAGCACGAGACACTTGCAGCAGAAAGGAGAATGTCCTTGTATGCTGAAAACCCCTTAAACTCACAGGCCAGACACCAACCTGACTCACATTCGCAAGTGGCAAGGGAGCGTTTTCTTTCGCAAAATCCTCACCAGTCGAGACAGCAGCAACGACTCTACAGCGAGGATGGTCGTAATTATCAATCTGGTATCATGAAGGACAATTCCGGAATTTTAAATGTGCAGAGGCTACCAGACCTCGATGACGGTTTCCAGCAGCATGATGCCCAGGCTACTACTGATATCCTTGATTTCCTTCATCATGGTACCGACACCGACGTGCTCAACATGATGGTCGATTTTTCGTTGCCATTCTCCCTATCTTCTACCACAAGAAGCTTTGGTTCTTCGAGCAAGGATCGCATGAAAAGTGTCCCTGACGAGCGATTTGACCTCGTTTCTCGGCTTTGGCCCAGGGGGTGGGATATGGGGACTGGTAGTTTTGCCACGACGGATATACGGAGAGACATGGTTTTGGCTGTTCAAAGTAACCCTGACAGCGATGATATCATGTCTGATTCGTTCTCCGGCATTGCACCTGGCACGCAAAACACAGAATGGGCAATAGACAATCTTAGGCACCAAGGGCTATGGCAAGAGTTTGATCCCAGCACCTTTGATGCACAGCAGGAGCAGCAGCAAGTTCAACAACAAGAATTCCCAGGCGCTCGTCACAGGGGGTCATCTGTTACGACTAGCAGCAGCAACGGTGGTGATGGGGCAGCGTTTGAAGCCAGCTTTCCACCAACACGCATACTAAATTTGGGGATCACCGTTGCACTTCGACAACCGCACTTCTTGGTGTCTTTTGTGCACAGGTCCACTTTTGTCGCTCGAAAGGCATCTAACTTGTTTGTCTTTTCGCTTTGCTTGCTCGGATTGATTTTGCTCGAAGGCGGCAGATTCAAAAAGCATGTACAAATTTACTTGCCGGTAAATAACATTCACCCCTTCGCTCGCCCGACAAGTCTTCTAATATATTTATATGTAGGCTGCAATCAGAAGATGCTGTGCTAGGCTTGCGGAGCCTGACCCAAGACCAGGGGCTTCTAAACAGCTGATTTCCGACCTTAGCTCTGCAACATTGCTTCTAGGAGCCATGTCCCTATGTCCTTACATGGTACGTAGCACTTCCCCCCAAGTTTCGTCGTGTCTTTGTCTTTCTGGCAACTGAACAAGCCTCCTATTTAGTGGCATCAAGAAAGCCTGATGGCGCAGATGTTGTATCACCAAACATTTTCCGTGAGTACTGATTGTGAAAGACTCGGATTTCTGCTTCTTATCCTTTGTTTCACATCGTCTTACTTGTGTTGCGGGATAAGCGCATATTCACTAACATCACGTGCGCAGGCAGCCCAGCTGGCCGGCTTATTCGCGCCCCAGTCGACTTCACTAACGACAGAAGACTTGTTAGATCAAGTCGCAAAGAATAACAACTTACATGATGCAAGTGAGAGTCAAGATCTGAGATGGAAAACTTGGGCTCGGCTAGAGGAACTCAAAAGGTAAGCTTAGCTTCGCCTCCACCTTGAGCACCAAGGTTTCGTTGCTTATACATACATGTGATTAGGCTCACTTCCATACTCTTCATTACCGATGCCTGGTGGTCCTACCGTTTAGGATCAACCCCGCGTATATCCGCATCCACGGTCCGTTGTGAATTGCCATGTGCAACTAACCTCTTCAGAAGCCCTTCGGCAAGACTGTGGAGTCGTCTTCTAGAGAACGGTGCCAGGATAGAGAACCAGCCGCTCGTGATTCACCTGCATGCGCCGTGGCCAAAAATGACAACCAATGGAGACGTGTCTCCAGTAGCCATCCTAGGCCTTTTATCCATCGTTTGGGCCCGCATCCTCGACACACGGTGGCGTATGATCCCTCAGTCACCGATGGGCGTAGAAATTCTCAAAGACTTTATGATACCAATTGACACCTACGCACTAGCCAAACCAGGCGACTTGTTTGGCCCCAGTCTGCGGGATATCTACAACAACTATGCAGAGTTGTTGCTAAACGAAAATCCTAGCTGCATTGTCATGTGGCACTTTCTGAATCTTCAGCTACTCGTTAACACAGAAGTATTCGAGATTGCTGCAGGCCGTACGAATGTCCATGAGGCACATTCTGCCCTACAACTCATCACGTCTTGGAGTAAATCGAAGGCTGCACGAAGAGCCTGTCTGCATGCAGCTGGTATCTACAAAGCCATGAGTCGGCGGCGGATGAACGACGATCTGATGCTTCACTCAGAGGCAGCAATGTTTGTGGCAGCGCTCGTTTTGGGTCTGTATGTTTTCATGGTACCACAAAGTAGTGATGATGATGACATCAATCAAAGGGAAACGACTATGGAACCTTGGGAGATTCTGGATGATGCTGACTGGACAAAGCTTGGACTTGCAGGCTTCGGCTCACAGGCTTCGGATCAGACGGATCAGACGCGAATTGCAGGGATGGGGAGTGCAGCTGAGTGTTTTATTAGCCAAGATGTACCTTTCAGTTTTATGGGCACAGTTTGTGAAGGAGGCTATGATGGTGCAAGAATGATCCTGCTTGAATTTGCCCATCTGATGGGAGATCTAGGCAAGGGAAACCCTGGTGGCCTTGGCCAAGTTCTGAGGGCAATGACTGATTCGCTGATTGACTTGGAACTTGATAGATAGGATAATCCAATATACATGAAAAATGTCCGACAGTGGAACCTTGTCTGAAGAACACAAAGTCTTCCCTTCGCTTCCTATCATTTTGGTGTGCCATAACGTGCTATCTTCCTCCCACATGTTCCACTGAGGGATATTGAACCCTCAGATCTCAAGCCTAACTACTCTTAGTTTGATTAATTAGAGAGGCTACAAGCTGCGATCCCTCTGCAATGTCAATAGCGTGATAGTAATCATTGGTTTCCCTTCGTCGCACTTTATCCTCCTCGACACGGGCAAGCAACTTCTTCGTCAAAGGATGGGAAGAAAAGTGATCCGGCAGTTTATCCCAGACCTTGGGATCTGTGCCTTGAGTATGGATAACACCACAGATCTCGCGTGCATACTCGGTAAATAGGAAGGTGCGCGAAGACTCGACCATAATTGTCATTTGATCTGAATCTCTCTGTCAGTCGACTACAATGACCAAGACATATATATAAATGGTGGAGCCATATTGCGCATCAGACGAGCAATGAATGGTGGGCGAGGGAGATGAAGTTAACTTACTTTCAAGAATCTTTCGCGGCTCACTAGCCTGGTTCAGGCGTTCGTATATGTATTCGTCACCGTAGCCTCCATGAGGTGTGTGGCCGCCCTCGTAGCTGCAACCTCCTGGCTGAAACTCGTCTGATCGACCAAGGCCTGTGCCATAGATACAGGCCAGAAGTTCGGATGCACTGTTTCGGTGGAAATATGGGGGCCGGAATGTGTTGCTTGCCGAGTCCCACCGGGGACCGAACCACAGATAGTCAGCAAGCGGCTGATGCGGATCAACAGATGCCGCAGTCAAGACGGTGTTGATGCTTGGGTCTGTGTGGTCCACCGTGGCTGTGCTCTGGGCGACAAACTTGGTGAGGTCGTACTAGTTATCTCAAGTGTCAGCTTTATTATTCCTCTCTGTATCTGTTTATCTCGCTCAAGGGCCCTGTTATGACGAGACGGGTTCGTAAGAAATCCATTGCTTGTTGACTTACCTTGTAAGGGACGCAGTTCCCATGCCAAGCAACTACGTCAAATGGACTGTGGTCCTGTTTGATGGCAACGTGCTTGCCCGTATTCTTGACCACAATGCTGAAAGGCACGTGCAGATCTGAGTCGATATGGGCTACCGGATATAAAAAGTCCCTTGGGTTAGCAAGGCCATGGCCCCCAAGAGGGCCTAGATCAGGCAGCTGCCATGTAGAGCCCCAGATCTCGGTGATATGGCCTCGCGCCTCAGAGTGACCCTCGGCAAGGTTGATCCTGAACCGAACACCACGCTGAATCACGAAAAATTCTCCGGGCTGGACAAAAAGCATACCCATCTCGGTTTGGACATTAAGAACTCCGAGCTGTGGGGTGATGAGAAAATCTCCATCCGTATTGCAGTACGCCTTCTTGTCCATGTTCTCGTTAAACATGTATACATAAAGGGCAATTCCTTGCTTGAGGTTAGGATCACCACTACCGCAAAGAGTGTGTAGACCATCAGTGAAGTCAATCTTCTCTCCATCTTTGGGGAGTGGGAATGGAGACCATTCAGCCTGTTGAGGAAGAGGCTGCACTTTAGGGTTGAGGCTGAGGAAGGAGTTCTCGATATGTGACTTGGTCTCGATATCGGTATATCCCACTGATCATGTTAATATTCTTGCTTATCCAAGTATAAAAGACATAGCTTCGATTGCAGAAACTTACTATGAGCAGCGGAAGGCCTAGCGCGGTACATGTAGGTACTGGAGTTAATGTGACGAGGCGCGGCAAATGCCGAGTACGTGATGCCTTCGGTGTAGAGGCCGAAACCACGATCTTGGGGGTTATTCTGAGCAATTGGCAATGAACCCGGAATCACCTCAGATTGGAAGCGGTTCCCAAATCCGCTCTGGTACTCATACGGGTCATTTTCACGAGTCGGCTTGGTCCTCTGCAAGTCAGTATAGTGAAAGACCTTTTCAGGGTCTGTAACAGGCTTTCGAGGTGTTGGCAAAGCAGACATGGTAATAGTTAAAGCCCAGATTATATCGATGCAGAGTTGATTGAAATAAAAGATTGGGGTTTATAGCACTGGGACTGTGCGAGATGGAGCAACATATGCCTACCATAGGTGCCCTTAAATGCTAAATACCTGGCATACAGCGACATGACGAGGCACCGAGTCCGTCTTGTGTTGCACGTGACTTTGATTTGATCAACTCGTCACTTTTGTTCTATCAAAACTGCCGTGTTTGGAGGATGTTGATGGGAGTCCCACAATGTGGGATAGTTGTAGTGATCGCAGCACATGCCACCCATCCCCACATCGGCTCATTTATCCAATGAGACTTCCTGCTATGACACAATAGTTGGTGTGGGGAACATGTCTGCGTAAGCTCTTTATTCTCTACTGCCAGGAACATACGGTAGCTTAGAGCAATGTGGGACTTACTAGGGGGGGTTCAATTTCACCCCCCCTAGTAGACTGTTGGGGCCGGGAGACGTCAGTATACCATTTGCTTAGATCAAAAGTGAGTGTCTGCGAACTGGACAAGTTCAAGGTCGAAATACTATAACATTATATTGTGTACAAGCTCAGCTGTTGGTTAAAATAAGTATAGTCTCTCCGCCATTTAAGAGGCTATTGCGCAGTCGTAACCCAACCCACCGCCACTAACGTTAGAACCTCGACTTTCCGCTATATTTGTTTTTGCGTCCTATTGAAATTATATACCTCTTCATTAAGGTCAATGTCTTCTCAAAAGAAGAGACCACCGTTCCCGCACCACTTGTTGGCAGGTGCGTCTATCTTTTGATAAAGTTACCGTGCTTCATATGTTGAAGACGAAGACACGCGATAGGGTAAAAGATGATAAGATGACTGATGACCTTCGACAGGTGGTGTTGCAGGCATATCGGAAGTGAGTGTTTGACCAGTATCACCGGTCTTTTTTCTTCCAGTGTCCTGATCAATAGAGCTTGAGTTAGCTAACCTTCATTTCTTCTCGCATTAAAAGATTCTCGTGATGTGAGAATACATATACGATCTTTGTGCTTGACCAATGCTGCTCACACAATCGCGCAGGTATCCGTTGGATGTGGTCAAAACAAGACTGTAAGGAATGGCTAACCTTTGTGCAAAATAAGCTGACAGATTCACGATTTCAACAGTCAGCTTCAATCGAGCAGAGGCGAGCTGCAGTACTCTGGAATGATAGACTGTTTTTCCAAGATCGTCAAGCGAGATGGGTACATGACCAATAAATAATAAACCCTCTAGGTTACTCCTTGTCTAATTTTGAATATGAGCATCATAGATTTAGTCGCCTTTATCGTGGAATTGCTGCTCCAGTTTTGATGGAGACGCCCAAAAGGTAAAACAAGAATTTGCATATAATAGCTCAGCCAGCCATGCAACTGTCATCGTTTTGGTCCCGTCTGATATCTCTAATTTCTATCTACTTTTACTCTGCGGAACTAACATTGAGAATAGGGCTA
The DNA here is from genome assembly GCA_013184455.1 of Fusarium continuum. NCBI lineage: Eukaryota > Fungi > Ascomycota > Sordariomycetes > Hypocreales > Nectriaceae > Fusarium > Fusarium continuum. The sequence goes on along the minus strand of JABCKB010000571.1, from coordinate 7,356 downwards.
CAAAGTTTGCATCTAATGACTGGTGGGCCAAGTTCTATGGGTCATTACAGAGAAACGAAGCACAGAGCCAGTCTCTTGCAGTTCTGACAGGCGCAAGCACCGGAGCGACCGAGGCACTTGTCGTCGTGCCTTTTGAACTGGTAAAGATTCGACTTCAGGATCCTAAATCTGCCCTCAAGTACAAAGGGGTTGTTGATTGCGCTTCGCAAATTGTCCGCGAGTCTGGACCACTAGGGCTGTATCGAGGTTTTGAGAGCACTGTCTGGAGACATATTGTCTGGAACGCAAGCTACTTTGGCTGCATTTTCAAAGTTCGGTCGCTGCTTTCCCAGTCCGGCTTTAGTGAAGGTGGCATCTTGGGAGACTTCCTTGCAGGTTCCGTAGGTGGAACGGTGGCAACGGTCATGAACACGCCTCTTGATGTTGTCAAGAGCCGCATTCAGGGCACTGTTCCTGATACAGCCAAAAAAGCCAAGATCCCTTGGGTTTGGATGGCAGTGTACGATGTGTACAAGGCAGAAGGTTTCAGGGCATTGTACAAAGGTTTGGTGCCAAAGGTTGTCCGATTCGCCCCAGGTGGAGGGATGATGTTAGTGGTATATACGACCGTAATTGGTTTGTTGTCATGATAAGACGGCAACATCTAGAGTCTCTAGTGAACAGGAGTAACTATAAAAGCACTATGATACTTTAAGCTCTTAGGCCAGTAGGCCCCTTTTGGGGCTGAGACAGTGGGCTGCATTGATTTGTGTTTTTCTGCATCATGCACATACGTGAGGGCTTGAGATACATGGAGCTTATGTACTGATGTTAAAGAAACGAGGAATTCTTACACTTGATAGGACACCTGTTAACGACACGACATGGTTAGGAGTTGCTTAAAGGCTTGGCTTAGTTGCGGAACAGAAATGAGACGAGGGACAAGGCATGGAATTTCAGAAAGTAGTTCCTTCTTGTGCAAAAGAAGTGTGCGTCATAAATCTATAGCCTTGATCTATTTCAAAATGATGTGATTCACTCCGCCAGTAGCCACTATGTGATGGTCCTAGGAGTGGAACACTAATCTTATACTCCCGCCACCCGCATTCCCAGATAAAAACGCTCATCAAGGTCACATTTCATACACTGATTTATATACCCAGATCTTTCCTTCCTTGTCGAATCAGCAAAAATAACATCTCGATCCATGGTTTGTACTGCTGGTAAGTCACCCATGATATGAGAAAGTGTCTTAGCTACTTATTCTCGGGCGAACGCGGCGGCGACACCAATTCCAGTGCTAAATGTCGAAGAAGGAGAAACAAAAAGTCAGCAAAAACTCATACAGGCTCTAGTGAAGAGTAGTAAAGGCTCTACAAACCTGGCACACATGCTGATAACTCCAATCTCCTTGTCAACTCTGGCGAGCTCGGCGAGAAGTGTAGCTAGCTGTCTTGATCCCGTGGCTCCCGTCGGATGACCGAGTGCAATGGCTCCACCATTGGGATTGACCTTTGCCAAGTCGAGGCCGAGTTGCTCGATACATGCCAGTGTTTGACTAGCAAATGCCTCGTTGAGCTCAAAGATGTCTACATCCTGTCGTGATAACCCGGTGTACTTGTACAATTTTGGTATAGCGTAAATTGGCCCCATGCCCATCTCGTCAGGTTCACATCCGGCGACCTGTGTGCCCAAGAACCGGGCGATGGGCTTGACACCGTGTTCCTCGGCCCAGGAGCGCCGGGCGAGTATGACGGCCGATGCACCATCAGAGATTTGAGAACTAGGCAGTATTAGCATCGAATAGAGATGGCAATCGGGATGACAACTGACGAGTTTCCAGCAGTGCTGCCGCCATTTTCGATAAATGCCGGCTTCAGTTTGGCCAGCTTCTCGAAGCTAACTCCAGGTCGGATTGTGTCATCAGATTCCACTCTCACGACAGCGTTTTGACTATCTTGCTTCTCTGCTACGATGCTGTATTCTACAGGGACTATTTCTGAGGCAAATCGACCTTTAGCTTGTGCGTGGTTGGCGCGCGTGTGGCTCAGTAATGCGAATTCGTCCTGAGCCTTGCGGTCAATTCCATAGCGAGATGCCACGTTCTCAGACGTAATACCCATAGGCATTAAACAGTCGGCCGCCGATTTGACCGGTGTCGCTCGTAGAGTCGGGCCGACGTCGACAGGAACACCACGGGTTGTGTAGTTCTTGGACATACTCTCAACACCACCAGCCATGGCAACATCAATGCTGCCAACACTAATAGAGTTGGCCATGTGCGTTATAGCTTGCAGGCTACTCGAACACTGGCGGTTGACAGTGTGGAACGTGGTTGAGGTAGGGAATCCGGCGTGAAGAAGAGCCATCCTGCCTGTCTTTGCAAATCCTAGCTCAGCAAGCACGTTGCCGATGAGTACGTCTTGAACATCTTTGGGTTGAATGCCGGCTCGTCGAGGTGCTTCGGCCATGACCTGTTGCCGGTTTACATCAGTCAATGGCTCGGCCAAAAAAAAGAAAAAAAAAAAAAAAAAAAAAAAAAAAAAAAGACGACAAAAGAAAAGACAAACAATCAGATTCAAGAATAAGAAGGCTATGATTGGACAGAAGATGAATGGATGGGGAGTTTGGGTCCTTACAGGTGCGAGGATGTCTTCAGGCCAAGCATCTCTGAATTTGCCTTTGAAAGAGCGAGTAATGGGGCTACGAACGGCTGACAAAACAACGATGTCGTTGGGAGACTTCGTTCTCAACCCTCGCAAAACGCTAGATGCTGCAGTCATGATGTCGAAATATGAAATCAATACAAGAATTGCTTTCGATGGACAGAAGTTGAGAACTCAACACGAGAGGGCCGTTGACAATGAACGCCGGCCTACTTACTAAGAAAAGGTACAGACCCCGAAAATAGCAAGATACGACACTCTCTGGCGCTTCGATCCTACACAAGAAAGTCCGATGACAAAACTTGCCTTGGCGATGAAGCCGAGAGTCGAATGTGGGACGGCACTTGCATTGCAGGCCCTTGCCAACTTGTCTCCACATGACTAACTACTTCGGCTGTAGTCTAGACTACTGAGAGAATGACCTCAATTGCCTAGGTAATTTGACTTGATCTTGTGGATGTCTGGAAGGGCATAGTCCCACGTACCCCGCAACTGAGAAACCTACAGAGATGCTCGGTCAAGTAGTTGCAGGTAGTGTAATTCAGTCCAGGTTTGCCTTTCTTTGCATCATGGTCATAGACTCATAACACACACGCCTCGTACAGATCACATGGTAGTCACAACACATCGGCCATATATTAGCACATTTCTCATCTTCTCTACCCAGCTCGGCAGATTTCTTGTCAATATTTCAAACCGACGATTTTCCTCTCTTCGTTTTGAGAACGAACAACTTGGCCATGGCTGATGCTGTTGGTGCTTTCGAGTTCGGCAGCGAGACGTGTAAACCTGCCTTTGCAAAGTCTCCCACGCCCAAAGTATCCTACGGTTTGCGTTTCCCCGAGGCTGCTCTTGCGCATTTTCAGGCCGATTTCTCCAACTCCCGAGCATATGTCATCTGTTCTAAAACACTAGCCACCAAGACGGATGCTCTACAGCGTCTAAGTTCAGCTCTGGGCAGTCGCATTGTTGGCACCCGAATTGGCATCAACCCACACACGCCACTGGCCCAGGTTGCAGAGACAGTTCAAGATGCCAAAGAGCTTGACATTGACTGTATCATCACCTTGGGCTCTGGCAGTATCACTGATGCGGCGAAGATTGTTCGCCTAGCCTTAGCCAACTCGGTTTCGACACTAGATGGCCTGGATACGCTCTGGGGCACGCCACAAAGCAATCCTAGACTGTGCAAACATCTGCTCAAGCCTACTGTCCGTCTTATCCACATCCCCACGTCACTATCAGGTGGTGAATACCAAGCCATTGCCGGGGGCACCGAAGCCGAGAGTCATGCTAAGCGCACGTTCTTTTGCTGCGGCGTCAACCCCGAGCTTATCATTCAAGACCCAGAGTTATGTCAAACAACCCCTAAGTGGGTTTGGCTGAGCACGGGAGTAAGATCAGTAGACCATTGCGTCGAGACACTTTGTTCCTTGCTCTCCAACGAACATGGTGATGAACGCGCAAGAATCGCTCTGCCTAAGCTCATTGCCGGCCTCCTTCAGTGTGCAGCTGACCCGAGTTCCCTCGACGGCTACCATCTCTGCCAGCAAGGTGTCATAGATGCAATGGCGGCCGTGTCTAGCGGCGTACCTCTCGGTGCCAGCCACGCAATTGGCCATCAGCTTGGTCCTCTGGGAGTGGGCCACGGGGAGACAAGCTGTATTTTGCTTCCCGCTGTCTGCAAATTCAACCTTGCTAAAAAGGCGAATACCCAGCGTCAAGAAGCTGTGCGGGATCTTCTGCTACGACAAAGCGAAGTCCAGAGCCTTGTCAAGAACAACAAAGCCGGCGTTGACAAGTTGGACTTGGGTGATGTCCTCGACGCTATTATCTTGGCTCTCGGGATGCCCCGATACCTTGAGGACGTGGGTGTGGGGAGGGACAAATTTGCTGCGTTGGCCAAGAACAGTCTTGATGACATATGGATTCGTACCAATGCCGTGTCTATCACTGAGGAGTCTCAAGTGATAGAAATTCTTTCCATGTGTACTCGTGGGTCTATCAAAGTTCACGATTCGGACATGGGATAATTAATGGATGGGTTAGTGAAGTAGCATACAAATCAGTGACGCCGAACCCAGGCGCAAACAACGCAGCTTAGATATCCTGCGTTCTTTGCGTTTCAACGATAGTTAAATCTCTTATTCAACTGTTTTTGAACATAATCTTACCCTCAAACTCTCTAGTTCTTTAATCTTATCTTTTATCTCCCGCATTCAATTGCGACAGTTTCATGTTCGCGCTCAGCCTTGGTTTTGATTCTGTTGGGAGAAAAGCAAAAGCAATGCTCCTGAACAATTTTACCTGAACACTTTTATTCTTCTTGCCATAGTTGCAATCATTTCTACAACGGAGGACAAGTATTTCGACTGTAAGGACAGAAAACTTCTCTTGGCTGAAAGGTTGCAGTGCTTGGACGATTGCACAAAATGATGATATGAAACTGTTCAAAGGAGTCGATTGGTTTAGATATTCAAAGTCCATGATCCACAATCATGCAGTAATTAACTGAGCGTGTGCTTTAACTACCCTTGGCCCCTGGATAACGCAAGTGTGTCATCTACCATTTCCCGACATGACCCCAAGTAGTTAATGGGATCACAAAGCTCATGAAGTTGCTTGTCCGAAATCTTCTCTGTAACCTCAGGAATACCCTTCAAGACCTCATGGAGGGTGAGATTTTCCTCAATGGCTCGCTTGCAAGCTTGGTAAACCACATCATGTGCATTTTGGCGACCAACAAAGGGTGCCAAGCCCATCATGACTGCTTCGCCGACAATGAGACCCTTGGTTGAGTACAGGTTACGAGCCATGTTCTCTTTGTTGACGTCCAGCCCCGAGAGCACAAATGAAGCCTGATTCAAGGCCCCAGCGGCCATGACGAAAAGCTCTGGGATAGCTACCCATTCGAGATGCCACGGTCCAGAAGCACGTTCGAAATCAGTTACCATACCGTCCAAGACGAGACTAGCATTTGATCGAAGCGACTTGGATGCGGCCAGCATGACCTCGCTCGAAATTGGGTTTCTCTTTTGTGGCATGGTCGATGAAGCACCACGGTGAGGAACAAAGGGCTCGGCCACCTCGCTCAGTTCGTTAGAGCACATGATCATGAGATCCAAGGCAATCTTGCCCAGGGAACCACCAACGAGAGCCAGGAAGTTTGCAATCTCGGCTACGCCGTCACGGGCTACGTGCCACGTGATGGAAGAGTCATGCAGACCTGTCTCCGCGGCCATAGCTTTGCGAACTTGGATGCCCTGTCTGCCAGGCCCGAGCGACGCCAACGTCCCGGCTGCGCCGCCGTATTGAACAAGGAGCGAGCGAGGTTCCAACTGCTCCAGACGTTCTCGGTGTCGGTAGAAGCTCGACAGCCAAACAGCACACTTGTAGCCAAACGTGACAGGAAGTGCATGTTGAAGATGCGTGCGCCCCGCCATTGGGGTGTTCTTGTGGTCTCTCGACAGTTTCTCAAGGGCAGTAATCATGCTGTCGATCTGGCGTCTGATCAACTGTAAGCCTTGTTTCATCTGCAGCATATGGGCAGTGTCCATGATATCCTGAGTTGTTGCCCCCCAATGGAGATAGCGTCCTTCCTGGCCGATGGCTGCAGACAGTTGCTTAACAAGTGGCAAAATGGGGTAGCCCACGATGTCGGTTTCTTGGCGCAACTTATCCAAGTCTAAGATGGAGATATCGGACTTTTCGGTTATACAAACAGCGGCATCTTTGGGAATGAGGCCGCATGATGCCTGTGCACGCGCGAGCGCAGTCTCGGCGTCAATGCAACGGGAAATGTACGCTTTGTCGCTGAAAATCTAACAAAGGGTTGTATCGTTAGTTAAAAGAGGATTTTATCTTGAATGCAGCTACTTCGAGGGGTGTTTACCTCTCTGGCTTCGTCTGTACCCAGGAGATTTTTGAAAATGACAGAATCAAAGGCGCTGATGGATCCCATGACTCGGATAGCTGCCGGTTGCCGAGGCCTGGCGGTTGTTGCTGATAACCCCAATGCTCGGTTCGCATGTGAAATTGTGGAGGGCAGACGTCGGAGCAACATCATCGATTTTCCTGAGCCAAGACTAGAGTTTGTTTAGACCTCCTGCGTGAAGAGTAGTCCACGATTCCAAACTCGTCTCTGGAGAGTCTTTAACAATCCATCGTAGTCACCCAGCGTCCCGCTCGGATGTGATGGCGACCAACTAAAAAGCGGTTAATGAATGTGGAACCACACAGTCACATTAGGGTACGTGTATACAATGCAAATCCGTCCCACATTATCCCCACGAACATGTCATTTGACACTCGGGTAGCGCCTGGAGACAACCCTCCTGTGCTTTTACTACTATTGTAAATGACTGTGTGCTAAGCAACAGCCACTACGGGGGTATTAGAAACAATTTAGCATTAAAATGCAAGCTGCCTTTAACCAAATAATAGAGTTTTTTCCCCAATTAGAATACACTATTAAAAAAGATATATAATTATAAATTGTTATATGCTTTTAGTATATATATAAAAATAAATATTAATATTATTAAATAGGTAATTTTAAATATTTTAAAAAAGCCTTAAAAATTATTAAAAATATTACTTGTTTAATATTAACTAAAAGATTAATAACTTAAATTAAAAAGGCTAGCTTATAACTAAATTAATTAACCTTAGCTAAAATAAATATATTATATAACTAGCTATAGTGTTATAG
>JABCKB010000570.1:0-68590 GCA_013184455.1 Fusarium continuum | reverse complement strand
GTGACTAGTTTTGCCCGAAATTTATAACTTGCACAAGTCTTTGGAGTGTAAACGAGAAATAATAGGAAGAGCATAGTATAGAGCCCAAGCCACGCGACTGCTGCCTTGAGATGGTAGGCACACGCTTCATCGCCTGAAACGCTACGAGAGATCGTTCAAGTGCAATTGGCCAGTTTCCTTTTGTCGCTGAGGTGAGATTGAGCTGGCGCACGGGAGGCCACCTTAGTGTGGGCGGTCAGCGGCTTCGCCACATCCTCAGGTCGTGCTGGTGCCTATCGTGGTGGGCAGGACAGGGGACCGTGTGCTAGACGATCAGCCAAGTGACTCAGCCCGGCAAAGGAGCTGGGGAGGATTCACGATGATAGTGCAGGCATAGGCGGGGCGTCTCTTTATTCGACTATGATAGGTGCTCAATGAGGTGGCTTTTAGTATAAGTAGGTAGTGTTGATTCCCATCATTTATCTCTATCAACACCAACCACCCACTTCACATCATCAAATCAGCAACAATGGCTCGTACAGCACAGACTCCAAGGGGCAAGCGTGGTGGTGGCCGTCGTGCCAACAACACCCGCAACAACAGAGACAATGACATCGAGTACATAACTCTCAAGCAAGAAGCGGAGCGACGCGAGCGCATCCTCGCCGACCAACGTCGAACTGCTGCCAAGTGGCGGCCCAAGATCCCTCAGGTCCGAAAGGTCAACTTTGAGAACTTCAAGAACCGATTCCAGGACATTGATCAGCCCGACTATGCCATCGATGTTCTAATGTCTGGCCCTGGCACCCAGGCTCAGATCCGTCGTGAGCATGGTCTCCGACGACGAGAGGAGCTGGCTCGTCTTCGTCAGAGCTACCTCTACTATCGCAGCAATGGCATCACCGAGACGCCTCGACGAAGGGTAGATGCCTATGAGAAGGTCAGACGTGAGAAGAAGAGCGACTCACTCCCAGCGTCTGATGCTGAGATTCAGCGCATTCGAATTCAGTCTCAGCCCATTCTTGGTCACTTGACTGCTCTTATGAACGACACAGAGAAGCGATCGGCTCCCCGAACATTTATGCGGCCTTTCAAGTCTCTGGTTCACTTCCAGCCCAAGATGCGAGAGATTCTCGCCACGCTTGAGGACAAGTGGGCTGACTTTGAAGACCTTGGTAGCGAAAGCTCAGAGGCCGTTGAGGTTGATGCCGCCGATGAGGTCGAGGCAGAGATCATTGGTGGCCGGCATGATGAGGGCGAGGAGAATGCTGATGAAGATAATACCGACACTGAATCTCTTCAATCGGTCGACTCCAACGAAGATGAGGACTACGATAATCTCATGGACAGCCCCGAGGCTCTCCGAGACATGCGATGCTATGTTGACTTTGTCGACAAGGAAGTGTTGCCTCTGTACAGCCGTTTCGAGGACTCGACCGCCGACCGTGTCAAGTTTGACGATCTCTGGTCTCTCTTCCGCGTCGGTGATCTCATCTACATGCCCGCATCCGGTGAGACCGGCGGACGATACCACGAGGTCTGGCGCGTCTACAAGGTGAAGAGCCCTGAGCCAGAGACATCGTATCCTACATCTGGCTGGGACTTCTTCGCCGATGAGCAGCAAATCGACGAAAACTCAAAGTTCAAGATCTCAGCTTACTACATCGACCACGATGGTAATAGCTTTGGCGCTGTGCGACGAAAGTTCGAGATCGAGTCGTTTGTTGGAGAGCGATCTATTGACTCTCTCGAAGTCTTCCCAATTCGATACCGTCACGACTACAAGCAGCTTCTTAGTTCGCTCCAAGAGCAGGGCCGAGGCTTCATCAACTACCTGGATGATCGTCACCAGCAATACAGCGCCTGGACTCTGACGAGGAATCCTCCTTTTGATCGCACTGAGCCTGATGATGAGATCCTCGAAGATGAGGACTACGAGAAGATGCGCCATCCTGAGTTTGTGGAGAGCGACATCATGGTTGATCTTACAGAGGCTTATCAGAAGAAGCCTGACTGGCGACCACGATTCCATCAACTCACGGTCAACAAGTCGTCGCGATGCGAGATCAAAGATGATGAGATGCCCATTCAGCATTGGTTCAACGGCTCACGCCAGACCTTGGCTTACTCGCAGAATGAGATTATTCAGCAGGCTGACGGCGTCGAGGCACGTCAGCGAAGAGATAACCTCGCTGTTGATGCTTTCCTACGCGTTCGTGTCAAGGGAAGCCGAACCTTTGAGACCAACCCCAAAGCCTTAGAGCTTCGCGATGAAGACCTAGTTCTTCTCCCAAAGCGCATGTTCGCATACGCCCTGCGCGAGCGTCGCTTCCTGCCCATTGATCTCAACCTTCTCAAGCCCGTGCGGCGCGAGCCTGGTGTCTTCGAGAACCTCCGAATCCAGCGCGACTACAAGGACGTTGTCCGCGGTCTGGTCATGTCTCATTTCCAGAGGAAGGTCCTCGAGCGCAAGTATGCCGATGCTGCGACTGAGGGCCCCAGCCAGGATTTGATCCAAGGAAAGGGTAGAGGACTTGTGGTTCTGCTGCATGGTGTGCCTGGTGTTGGAAAGACCGCTACGGCAGAGGCTGTGGCTATGGAGAACCGCAAGCCCCTGTTTGTCATTACTTGCGGTGATCTTGGTCTCACGCCTCACGAGGTCGAGTCATCGCTGAAGAACGTCTTCCGTCTCGCTCACCTCTGGGACTGCGTCCTTCTGCTTGACGAGGCAGATGTGTTCCTCACCCAGCGATCGAAGCAAGACATGAAGCGAAATGCCCTTGTCTCGGTGTTCCTCCGAGTGCTGGAGTACTACAACGGTCTCTTGTTCCTCACAACCAACCGAGTCGGCACCATCGACGAGGCCTTCAAGTCTCGTATTCACCTGTCTCTGTACTATCCTCCTCTCGACAAGACCCAGACGCGCGACATCTTCCGCCTCAACATCGGTAAGCTCAAGCAGATTGAGGCTGAGCGTCACCGCATGACCGGTGAGCCTGCTCTGATCATCAAGGAGAACGAGATCATCGAGTTTGCCGCCAAGCACTATGAGGAGTTGGCCAGATCAACTGGATGCTGGAACGGTCGACAGATCCGAAGTGCATTCCAGATCGCGTCCAGCCTCGCGATTCACAGCTATACCACCCAGGCGGAGCTTGCTCGATCTCGTGGCCAAAGCCCTCCTGCGGCACCTGTTTTGGATAGAACTTGGTTCGAAAAGGTGCAGATGTCGACGCAGAGCTTTGATCGACATATGAAGAAGGAGGCTGGTAGTTTTGATTCTGATATGCCCCTTCGAAGCACATTCCAGGACAGGGACTTTGACTAAGAATATGGACATTGTCCATCTGGGCTGGAAACATTACTGAAATTACGATTGTTTGTATTAGACTGCTTTATCCTTTCTTTGGTATTTGATACCGGCAAAGGAACGACTGCGATATTTGGGGGACAGAGCTACAATTTTACACTTTGGAACAATATAGGTAGTTTAGCATATTGGACGTGTTGATGATTACTTTTTATGATCGCATTTTATGATCACATTTTATAGCTCGATGAATCAAATAAAAGAATGTCCACTCCCATCCATCTTGAGTTACTGTCTCCCATGCAGTGATCGTGACTGAATCACGTCTTATTCACACTGTACGTGTCGCGTTTGTAACTAATGCGTGTGGCTGGCTTTGCCCTGGTAGGCCTGGGTATTAATATATGCGTACTAGTGACTACCCACTCTACGCGTCGCGTCTACTTCGTGAATTCAGAACCAACAACATTGTTCTTCGCGATCCTCCCCTTGTTCGATAATCGTTTTTATACTCATTAAAACATGGCCAATTCCTTCAATTCTGACCCCCCGCTTCTTCAACCAGGCGCGCCGTGGAAAGTCTCCTCTACTGCCCTGGCGTTTTCCAGGAGCAGACCGGAATACTTTCTCTCATACATACGCCGAGTGTGGCCACAGGAAGGGCAGGCGCTTAAAGAAAACCCTCGTTCGCTGGGAATCATCTGCCGAACCAAGGTACTTCTCGAAAATGGCACCTCACGCCGCATTGACAGATCGTGGATTCCACTGCCCGAGCTCAGGCGCCTGCGGTCAATTTTCCTTTTACCTGAGGAACCGTCTGGCTTCGTTAGTCTCGATCCTCCGCTTCCACAAGACGGCACCCTTGGCCCTTGGGGGTTTCTTCAAGACCTCGGATGTCAGCAAGAGCCCAACCTCTACTTCTATATCGATGTCCTGCTCGATATACGACAGGCTTCGCCTGACAAGGTCAAGTCTCCCCGGCGAGTGGTGAATCTTTATCTCTGCTTAGCCAAGTTATACGAAGAATGTAAGAGGTCAAGCAGCCGAGAGAGTCAACCACGTCAGGTATGTCAGATTCCTTTTCACTATATCTTTCATCGCAGACACTCATGGCAAAACTCAGGGGAAGCTTCAACGCCGAGAGGCTTCTCCTGCAAGCTGAAGGCTGGAACGCACCCGGTCAATCCCTTCGTTGTGGTCCAGCTGGTTTGCTTTCGAAGCGGGCCTCGATTCCACTACCAGCGGAATGGAAAGTCACCCATTCAGAAACTAGTCAGATTAAGATGTTCTACGGAGAAGTACTGGGTCTGGAGGACTTCACATTTCGATATCCGTCCATTATTTCGGAACTTGAGCTCCATCAGAGATCTAGGCCTTATGTCGGAGCTGACTTGGGCGAGGTGGGCAAGCTATATCGCGCTCTCCAGGATCTGAATCTATCCGGTATTGAGAAAGAGAAGTTGATGTGGGTATCACTTCATTGAAGCTTTTAGGATATACTGACTTTGAGCGATAGAGAGGCTTTCAACATGAATCCCTATGTCGCTATCAATGACACGCGGCGCTGTGTCAGAGAAATCACATGGCGTCGCCTTGATTGGTTTGTCTGGTCGCACGGCGTGAACCTTCCAGGTGACTTTGATCTAAGTCAACACTACCCGGACTTGAAGTCCTTCTTCGTGGACTTCCTTGGCGTACCAGAGCTTACCATCGAGGGCATCCACAAGGAGCTGCTTGAGTTACCTGCTGACGAACCTGCTGAGACGGCATTGACCAAGTTCTCCCATCTCAACACTTTGATTCAGAACTGCGACAAAAACATGGATCCTCAAGAATTTGTCTCCAGCCCAATTTTTCCCGTCATGACCCCGACGGGCGAGCTCAAACGCGTTTCGGGCGATGCCGATTTCTACATTGCCGACAACATGCGTCTCTACAAGTTGTTCCGCACCAAGTTCAACATGCTTGCTTTCACCCCCAGTCAAATTATGCGTCTCGGACCGCTTTTCACTTGGTTAAACATGAAGCCAAAGTATCTGACGTATCGTGTTAAAACCAAGACCGACTGGCCTAACGAAGCAGAGCCTCGTCAGATTGAATGGGACATAGGTCAAAAGTCTGAAGCTATTCTCCAGTCAGTCGTACTACCTTCGCCTATGTCTTGCAATGGCTAACGTACAATTCAGGATTGCTACCTATTTCAGAAGCCCTCGAACAAGCTCAACCGCAGCAAGAAACACACTGCTCCAAGTTTTGCGAGAAGCTGTCATGTTTGAAGTTGATGGGATCTTCTCTGAGAACAAGCTATTCACAGACGACAGATACGAAATGGATAATTATGATAAAGATGCTCCAGGGGTCGTGGCTATGGACACGTATCCTTTAGTGAAAGTGAGTACTTCAACCGGCAGGTTTGAATACGGATGGGATGAAGCATCAGGCAGACTCGTCGTCCATGTACCTGCCGACAAGAAACAACAAGAATTGGTACGCGCAGCTGCACTGCCCCGTCTCCTGATGAAGTGGCTCATGTCAAGACCACGGGGTGTACGAGGTTGGCGTGATGATAAAGACATACCCGAGCTTGGCGTCAATCTCTTGAAGAGCGTGCTCAGCGCACCACCTGACCTGGTCAACGACATACTCGAAGCCGAAGGGATCGAGCAACCCCTTCTGGAGCAGACTGAGTCGAATGAGTAAGTATCCCTCTAGCTACTAGTCGAAACGTGATAGGGGCTCACAAGTTATAGCACGCCGATTGAGGAGGTATGCATGGACAAGATAAGAATCCAGAGCGCGAAAACCGCACCACCGCCGAAGGCTACGGAACCGGCACCGGCACCGGCACCCAAGGCTCGTACGTCGCAGCGGAAGATACTCAAGCCCAAAGCACCAAGCCGATCCATCCCCGCCGCTTCGCAATTTGCAGGCCTTCCTCGCCCATTCATATTTGACCCTTCAACTCGTACGCTATATGGGGTCAAAGTCGAAGATGCAGCAACAGGCATTAAGCAGTCTGCCAAACCCATTTTGAGTGCTTGAATGGCAGGAGGAAGTTACTTTGTAACTACAACTAGTGCAGTTTTTCACTCTCCTGTATTTGATTTCTAAAATTCCCTTGATTAATAATAGTGATCTCCATGAGAACGTTCAAGGTTTATCTATAGTTCTCATGGTACAAAACTCTAATCCGCTATTGGGTGCATGTAATATCTGAACCTTTGAGTTTCAGCGGCAATGATGGCTTCCTTTGCGCTTGCATGCTAATCCATGTCGTATAATCCTGCATAGCAAATTGTCTCTTTAGCCGGCCAACCTTGTACGTAACCTGCAGGGAAAGCCGGGGACTTTTGTTTAATAAGGATCAGACGAGTTTATGCTGAATGGAGGCTCCGATACAACATCGGTAAAGTCAAACCTCCTGGTCGAATAAGCAAAAGCCACATCCTTCGGGGCTTTTTCCACCTGCCGGAACCACTCTACAGGGGAAAACGTGCAGCTGTTTTGCATGCAGTTGGGATAATACGTGATGATCAACAGTGATGCGGGGAACGGATATAGCATGATGATCCGCTATTGTTTGGTGCTGACGATGTAGACGTCATAAGATTAATGTCCAAGGATGCTGGCATGCGGGGAAAATGGTGATATAAACGTCCCTCCCGTCAATAATAACCTTATTAATAACCGTAGCTGTGTAGCTATTCCTAGTAGCCATGCTTTGGTCAAACATTGCCTCCTCAGCGAGGCTTTGCTCTCTTCTCCTTCTTATTGACAACGCTTCCGCTCAAACAAAGTACAAGGTTCAGAAGCCTCCACTCGACACCGACTGGACTTACAATGTTGGCACTAATCCATGGCCGGAACATCCCCGACCTCAGCTCAAACGCGAATCGTGGAAGAGTCTGAACGGAATCTGGACCTGGAAAGGAGATGGCGATCTCAGTAGTCCTCCTGAAGAGGGACCTCTAGACCGCGAAGTGCTGGTCCCGGCGTGTATCGAGAGCGCTTTGTCTGGACTACAGATTCTTGACCAGCGAGACTTCTGGTATCAGCGGTCTTTTGAAGTGCCGGATGATTGGAAGGATCAGACCGTATTGCTCCATTTTGAGGCTGTTGACTACAATTCGACGATCTTCGTCAACGGAGAGGAGAAGACGACGCATATTGGTGGATACGATCGGTTTACTGTTGACATTACTGACAATGTCAATTTCGGCGAGTCGAATGAACTGTGAGTTAAAGATGGTATGATCTAAGGGAAGATGATCTGACACGATGCTAGGCGCGTCTTTGTCAGTGACCCGACAGACGATGAGGTTATCCCCATTGGCAAACAGACCCTTCGGCCCAGTCACATCTTCTACCGCTCGTGCTCGGGCATCTGGCAGCAAGTGTGGATTGAAGCTGTTCCCAAAGACTACATTACCGAACTCGATGTTTCCGCGGGCGCAGACGGTAAAGGTGAGTAATCCCGACCAAGTGCGAAGTTTTGAGGAAGAGGTTCTAACTCACCATCTAGTTGCTGTAACCGTTCACACATCGCAAAAGTCTGGCAGATCCGCCAAAGTAGTCATTGAAGGAGTTGAAGGTGCAAGTCTGGCATCGTACAATGGAACCACAGATGAAGAATTCACATTCACCGCAAAGTCGCCTAAGCTGTGGTGGCCCGACTCTCCAACCCTCTACAACCTCACTGTGACACTAGACAGCGGGGACGAAGTGCACAGCTACACTGGTTTCCGCACCATTTCCAAGGGCAAGGTTGAGAATGTTACACGGCCACTGCTCAATGGCGAATTCGTATTCCAGTTTGGAACTCTCGACCAGGGCTTTTGGCCTGATGGCTTGTACACGCCGCCGAACCGAGAGGCTATGGTTTCTGATTTGAAGCTCCTCAAGAAGTTTGGCTTCAACATGGTTCGCAAGCATGTAAGTACATATACAACCACTTCTAGGATGGCTATCTTTGCTAACTGTACGAGATTAAATATGAGCCTCATCTGTTCTACCAGGCCTGCGACCAGCTTGGTCTTCTGGTCATCCAGGACATGCCCAGTCTACCAGCTGATAACAGGCGCAAGCCCAACGAGAAAGAGCAAGCTGAGTTTGAGCGCCAGCTTGAGATTCTGGTCAAACAGCACAAAAGCTATCCCTCAATCGTTACTTGGGTACGAAGCAAGATCTCCAAAATATTGTCTCAACTGCTCATATCAATAGGTCATCTACAATGAGGCATGGGGCCAGCAAGACGGAACGCCTGAAAAGGATATAACACAGTTGGTGCGCAAAATTGATAAGTCGAGACTGATCAACTCCGTCAGTGGATGGGATGACCATGGATTTGGTGACTTTCACGTAAGTTGGACACATCAAACCGAAGCCAGACTCCAAAACTGATAGCTTATTAGGATAACCACAATTACGCTGCGCCTCAGTGCGGTACACCTTTCTACTCACGGCCAAAAACACCCTACGATCCTGAGCGCATCGGTATTGCTGGCGAGTACGGTGGTATCGGCCATAACGTCTCAATCGAGCAGTAAGTCCACTTTCACCCAGCTGTGTTCACATCTAACCTTCTTAACAGCCTCTGGAACGTCAAGCAAGCCATCGACAGCATTCCGGAAACATACGAGATCAACAAGGATCTTGAGTCGTACAATTACCGATCTGGTGTCCTGTTCCGAGACATTCGGGAACAAACTCAACGCTTCGCCTGTAGTGGTGCTGTCTACACGCAGACCAGCGATGTTGAGGGCGAGGTTAACGGTTTGATCACGTATGATCGTCGGTTTGTTAGACCAGATGTTGAGAAATGGCAGAGTGAGATTGCGAGTGTTTATAAGGCTGCGGCTGGTAGGGGTGGGCGTGAGTGGGATGATAAGGGGAAGAGGGCCGTTGGGTCGTTGCTAGACCTGTGAAAGGTCGAGGGAGTGGAATAACTACTCACTATCACTTCCACTCTAAACTTGCAGTTATTAATACTTGTTGTGTGACAAGAAAATCGGTCCATATTATGAGATAATGCATGCTCAATATTAGATCACTCGCCCGCATACATCACCTATGGCCCTGATTACCCAACTAATCAAGAGTCAGGCGCCTTTTCAAGAAACTATTTAATAATCTAGGTTACACACAGTCTATGAAGTGATAGACTTAGTCTCCGGCATCAACGGTTCTAAGTCACGAGACCAAGCAGTAAAGCGGTGATCACCATCGCCACATCTACGTAAGCCACCCAGCTTCTTCGACTTGACACATTCAAATCGCCGTGTAGCTTCAATAACACAACACTATCTCTGCTCAATCCATATGCCATGTCATCTCCCTCACAATCTGCAGACCCCGACAAGGAGCTTATAGACACAAGTACGGCCCTTGATGCTCCCAGCAACACAACTAACAATTATCTAGCCGCCAAGCCAGACACCGACGATGAGTGGCAAATTATAAACCAAGAAGACGTCGAGCTGCCTGAAGAGAACGAAAAGGTGCAGGAGAGCGAAAATGATCGGGAGCAGATTCCCGAAAAGCCTCAGACGGATGCGAGCCCAGATGATGAGAAGAGGGAGTTAGCAAAGGCGAAATGGGTTGATATGCAACCGCAAAGAGGTGGCGTGTGTCCACATAGGGAGGTCAAAGTTCCAAGTTATCCCCAATTTACTGGAAGTTGGTAGCTGCATCATCATCGCGTTCAATATGGCGGGTTGAACAGTTTGCAGAGGGTTGTGTACATTTACCCGTCTAAGTTATACGAAGGGTGCTGATACATTACGGGATGGCTATCATGGCTATGCTCAGACACGCTTACACCTGTCACGACCAATTAACGTGTTATTAAGGATATGAAATAGGATATAAAATATGCGAAATGATCTAAATGATCATGCAGTCTATCTAAATGCTCGCCAGTGTTCCTCAGAACATACAATAATGCTAGTGTCCCACCCCAACGCCAAACGACAAGTCTCTAGACCAAGAATAATCAAGAAGGCTTCAGAGAAATTTTGTCCTTGAGCTTGAAATCAGAATATGGCCCAAAACGCCATCGCTTGCTGTTCTCCTCAACCCACCATCTGCTCATGAACGCACCCTCCTCTGCCCACCGCGCTACCTCGAGGCCGTGCTTCTCTTCGACACTGCTGAGGAAGGAGATAAAGTCGAAGCCCTGCACGGAAAAATGCTCGGCTGGGTCATCGGTGAGGTTGGTGAAGCGCCATTCAACATTGTCGATGACTGGGACGACGAGATGGCGCTCGGGGTAACGGGCGTCGCGAGCGGTCAAGACTGCTCGGCCAGGGTTCACAACGGTGAATTGCCAATTGCCTTGACCAGTCTCCGTGTTCTCTATTTGTATAGGTCGAATGAGCGATTGTCCTTCGTAATTGTGTATTAAATCGGTGGCAGCTTGGTAGCTGGCGTTGTTCAATGAACCTGTCTCGCGAAGCAGGTCGAAGATGGTGGGTAGAATCTGTGATGAGTGCACCGCGTCGTGAACGTCAAAGGCTGGGAGTAACGGGTGAGAAAGCACCAGAGGAACGTGATCGACGCCGACATTTGGGTTGTAGTAGGGAGACACGATGTTGTTCTCGGGGAGAGAAAGGCCATGGTCTCCAACAAACACCATCAAGGTTTCGTTGGCGACACCCTGTTCGTCCAGCAGGTTCAAGACCTTTCGGAGCCACTTGTCGGCATAGCCCTCGGTATTGATGTAGTGCGACAGCATGTCGAGACCGTTGGCGACTGGAACATACTCCTCATGCTCGGGCATCTTAAAAGCGTGATGGCTCGTGCTGGTGAGGTGCGTAAGGAAAACTCGCTCGTCCTTCTCTTTGGCAGACACAAAGACGTCGCGGAAATAGTCCTCAAGAGGGTCCTCTTCGAAAGCGAATGCGTTGATGTTGGGCAACGTGACGGCACCGTGGGTCGCATTCTCCGATCGCAGGTACTCTCGACTAATGATGTGTTCCTCGGGGAATCCCAGGCTAGCAACCAGTTCGTATTGCTTGTCGTATGCCATTGTCGCAGCTTGGTAATAGTACGATTGCCACTTGGAGTCGGTGTAAGGGTGCGCGCCTTCGCCCTCAGACGCGTCGAGCTGGTTCATGGCGTTGAAGATCTGAGCCAAGCATGGCTGGTAGACGTGGTGCTCGTAATCGAGATTGAAGTCTGCCATCAGCGGCGCGATACCGCAAAGCGTGCCAACCAAGCTCTTGAGTGTATAAGTTGCAGTGGTGTGAGCATTGGTGAAGTGCGGTCCGCCGCGCTTCGGCTTGTCTGCCTCGTCGTGCTCAAACCCGTCGTCGTAGTCGCCCGTGATGTAGTTCGCTGTCGGGGTCAGAGTCGCAAGGCGGTCTTGGGCCTCTTGTGGAAGCTTGTGGTCAGGATAGCTTTGAGCCAGATGATTCCAGATCAGGCTCTCGTTCTTGATGGGGAAAACGTCGCTTCGTGTACTTTCGAGGAAGACGAGCAGGACGTGTCGGACGGGGACGTCTTGTAGCTTATCGCGAAGTTCGGAAAGCAGGTCTTCGTTAAGATTCGAGATCTTTAGCGGATCGGCATCCGCACTGTAATGGTCTCTGCCATCATACCAGTCCTCAAAGCCACCCAACTTTGTGCCCTTAGGAAGCCAGTCCAACTTGATCGGCTTGCCGAGAGCTGACTCTTTGTCCCAATCGTGCTGAATACCTGAGCCGTAGTGCGAGGGAAGGTTTTGTAGCATGGGCGACGAGGCGGATAAGTCGACGAAGGGTAATAACGCGGCGGTCCAGGAGAGAAAGACGAGGGATCGGTCGGGCGGTCGCTCAAAGGCTGCGTAAGTGAGTGACAGGAGAACGAGTGCAGTTATAGCGTAGGCCAGGAGGTTCAGGACAAAGGCGAGCTTAGACGCGAGCCTATTTCCCGAAGGTTGGTTTTGAGCACCTTGGTCAAGGAAGGTGTTTTCGTCGTCTTCGGAAAGCTTGGCTTGGTCCTCCACGTCGAGCTGCGGAACTTGAGCGTAGTTGACTTTGGGGAAGAGAAATCGGCGAAACAGGCGCCATGTAGTGGCAAACGGCCAGTTGACGACGTCGGCAGGGTAGCCAAACAGGCCATAGCAGAAGTTCTGGAGCAGCCAGGCGGAGACGAAAGTCAAGGAAAGCACGAGAGTGAATGACAGACTTCCGGAGAGTATAAGGGCTCGCGACGAGGGATCGGTGGGGAGGGAGACGTTGCGCAGGTGGATTTCGGAGCCGGCGACGAGGTAGAAGGAGACGAAGACGATGCTTATGGCGGCATTGTAGAGCATGAGAAGGCCGGTGAAGAAGGTGAGGAGGATTCGAATGACAAAGGGCAGGCCGACAACCCAATGCTCGAGAAGAAGTCGGAAAAGCGTGAGGATGGCGATGTCCTGGCCAACGAAGGAGTAAGCCCATTCTTGTAATTGGTGCTTGTTGACAGCTTCGAGATGATCGTGGATATGGACGACCTTGGCGCTCCAGACTGCCAAGGCCGTAAATGTGAAGAAGAATCGGCGGTTAGCGAAGCGCGAAACGACGGCCAAGAGGAAACGTAGAATCGCCTTGACAGGCGCCGGTGCGATCATGATGGATGATTAAAGATGTAGAGAAGAAACAGGGGATGGAAAGGACGAGACGAGCACTGAATAACCCAGTGGCGGCGTGGCTCTCGTTTGGCGCAAGGCGCAAAGTTAGGCGGCCCTAAGATGGGAAACAGACGTGACAGGTTGCAGTCCAGCGCGAACCATGGCCAAGAGCGATATTCAAGCGCCGCAGAGAAAGGCTGAACCAGGGAATGCAAGACAATATGATGAAAAAGAGAGAGGAGGAGTGCTGGTCGTGTGTTTAATTTGGAGGGGTTTGTTCTAGGCTGAAGCATTGCCTTGTATTTCTCAGGGGTCTGGGCCCACTAAAGGTAGTTGATTGGTGTGCGCCAGCGATCGTCTGGGGGCTTGGCTCGGCTTAGCATTGGCGATGAAACCCCACACATTCAGCCTTGTTTCCATTTTCCATTGGTTTGGATCGTTCTTACGAACGATCCAAACACCAGATGACGTTTCAGTAGACACAAAGAATCCAAGAATGCTGGCTTTATCTGACCTGTCCCAGATTTTCGCACTTGTATAGCCCATTTTAACTCTAGTCTAGTGTAGAATGGCCCACTTGGTACAGTTGTCACGTGCAAACCCTTCGTTAGGTAAAATATCCGCAATAGGTTACCGAATAGTAACACGAGAAAGAATAAACGTTGTAAACTGGCTTGTTATGTGATGATCAAACTGCCCCTTTGAAGTCCCAACGACCCATATCTTCGCCTTTTACCTTATTCCTTTGATATAATTTTGGAGAAACGAGCGAGTGAACGCGAGGAGTAACGTTGTTTCTGCCTGTGGCTGGTTCTAGATGTAGGATAGGCGTCATAAGCGAGTCACCTTCGATGTCCGGTCAAACCGGAGCTGATACCAACATTGAATACAAGAGGTATGAAGACTGTAGGTTGAAATGGACTGAGAAAGGTAGATGCGACGACGACCAAAAAGACCCCGATGCATTGCGATCAATCATCTCATGGCTCATCGAAACCGGGGCGGACATATGCCACTACTCTATCATCTCACGCAGAAAAACAATGATGTATTGAGGTCCTCGGAAGAACAGCAACCTTTTTGTTCCTTATGTGCTCGCAGGGGCTGTCAGAAGCCGAGATCGAGGACATGGTGAGGCAAGGTGTTTCTGTATTTGTTCGAAACTGGGAGGGTCGAACGATGTTCGATGAATTGACCAAGCATTGAACTACTAAGCAAATTGATTTCTTTATCCGCTCAGGGCTTGACATCAAGGCAGCGAATCTTGATGGTAACGATCTGCTTGACGTACTGGCTTTATCAGACATCAATAACAAGCTACATGAGTTATCAAAATTCAATTATACGGCCGAGTGCTTTAGGGGCCCTCTAAACAAGCTCAAACCTGCTGTTACGGCGCCGATCTAATCGCACGCGAGAAGGACGACTACTGGATTTTCATCCGCTACCTGAGAGAAAGAGAAATTTTTATTGTTTCGAAGCTTCCATAAATTGGGTAGACTTCTTGCTACCTTTGAAACAACTCCTAGTACGGGCGTTGGCCTATGCTAGCTGGGCTTATGCGTCTTGGGATGTTCACTCTCGTTGATAACTTTTGAACAGATACCATACGTTCAAAGCTCGAAGGCCACGAGTGGCATGCTTCCAGAAACAAAGCACTGCCTGGTTTATGGAATACAAAAAGAGATCTTTCAGGCGCGTCCTACTGTTAACAGGGAGGAGCCTTTGATCCTCGAAGCTATCTGACGGGAGCTGCCGAGCATAGATGTACTGCGATTGCTGACTGAGAAGTTTATTATGGTCGACATCAACGAACCTTATTATATACCCTGACCTAGGATGTGTTTGTCCAGACCACTGCAAGGTTTATTCCAGCGACTCTGCCCTGGGGATGCCAAGGGACGAGGGTTGCTGCATGCCGTAGTGAGCAAATGGCCTGAAAGATTCCAAGAGCTGATGGGGGTTGGTTTTGATACCAAAATGGAGGACAAAGAGCAGAAGACGCCGCTTGGTGTTGCTGCTACTTGTGAGAATCAGGATGTCTTAGCGCCGTTTAAGAAGAAGAATTAGACGCAGTGGATGGATTGTGGATGGAAATCTGAAGAACTGAGTTGAACTCATCGAACTCGCTGACAGCCGTGGTGGTGTTTTATAGAATCAGTGAATGATGTAAGATTTGGCGATTAAAAACACCAAGAACTGCGACGACGTGCGGAATAATATTCGGTGCGCTTCGGGGTTTTACCGGACCCCGCCAATATGCAATAAGTTCGTCTGGGTGTGCTTGTCTTATTTTACATGTCTTGGCCAGTCTTACACACAGACTAGGCGGCACCATGGATTCATCGACAGACTTTCTGCCCATGCCGGCCGACGAACCATCAAAGTAAGGATCAAACGAACAGGCGCTACGAATGCAAACTCACAAGTCTTTGAAAATCTATAGACCTTCTAAAACAAAGGCATCTCGCACAAGCACAAGTAAAGTCCGAACAGGCTGTGTTACTTGCAAGAAGCGCCACGTCAAATGTGACGAGGCAAAGCCTCACTGCCGAAATTGCCTCAGGAACAGGCGAAAATGTGAGGGTTATGTCATCCCGGACAGGAAGCGAAACACATCGCCAGTTCAGATCCGTTGGGACTCGAAGCAAATTACTCGCGTCGCTTCTCCGAGAAAGCAGCTTCACCTTGTTCATGATTCACTCGACTTTGGAGACGCAAAGAGCGTGCTCTACTTTAACGAGTTTGTTCAAGTTGTGCAAGGTCCATGGATCGCCTCTGGCTTCAACACCGACTTATGGGCGGTGACTTTGCCTCAGGTTGCTCGTACCAACAGCATTGTACGCCATGCGGCCATTGGAATTGGGGCCTTGAGCACGTGGTTCAACCAGTCCGAGCACAACACTCTGAACTCGATTCCATCACCTGAGAATGTGGCAGAAGACGCGGATTATTTCAATGCCGTTGCTCACTATTGCCATGCTCTGAAGCTACAGAGTCAACATGCTTCTATACAAGATGCAGTATTTTTGTCACTTCTCTTCTTGTGTTTCGAAACACTTAGAGGGAACAGAAGAGCTGCCTTGGATCACATCAACCACGGCCTGGCGATGCTGCTCGCGCTAATAACAGATCCAGACTCACGTCTTATGGCGTCCTTGTCCCCGAATCCAAAACCACTTATTGCAGTAGTGGCCGACATCTTTTCTCATCTGATTCCACAAACACGGTTGATCCTGCGAGGGAGAATTGGTCGCAGCCCAGCGGTTCCCAATTTTGCCAGAGGCCTGCGCGACAAGAAGCAGACGGTCGAGTCTTTCATGACTCTGATAAGCAAACTACCTCGCTCCTATCCACCGACTGAACAGCTCCCGCCTGTTCTCGACAGCCTAGATGATTTTGAAAAGTACTGGATCACTGGTCGAAGTGCCAAGCTTGCGATGAGCCCTCTCGTGATGCAGGCCGTACAAGATTCTGGCATTTTGGTCTCGACTGATCCAAGCGCTCTCGCCAAAGTTTGGAAGACCATTACTGCTGATCCCCGTATCAAAGAGATTTGCGACGCTTCCACAAATGAGCTGCACGCCCTAGAGGCTGCCTTCATGCCGCTCTTCAATCGTGCCATCATGTGTGACGCCACGTCAACAGAATATGTGAGAGCAATTCACCTACGTCTTCATTATCTAGGCACTTATGCTTTCGACAACCTTACCCAATTCTTTGATTTCCAACAGATCTATCAAAAGACCATCATCTTCCGTGAATATCTTTCCCTCGCCGAGATAAGCGTGCGCACTGCCAAGCGCGACTTGAAGAATCCAGCACAACAACTATCCCTACAATGTGAATTGGCCTCGCATTTGTTTCTAATTGCTCTCTTCTGCCGCGAACCCCTGCTCCGCGATGAAGCTACGTGGATGCTAAAAGACTATCCCGGCCAAGATGGGATTTGGAACGTCCGCTCTCTGTATCTGCTAGCCTCGAGGAACAGGACCGTTGAGCGGATAAACGCATCTGAGGGCACCCCTACGGACCAGTGGCACCGACTTCTGCGCAGGGAGTATCTGTTTGAAGAGGGCGGTGATCGCGTCGTGTTGTGCTATTTGGATAAAGACGCGATAACTGGGGAATGGCGACTTGTTGAAGAGACAGCTGAAGTTCGAGGGGATCTTGAAGCGGTGACATGGGAGAGACGCCCGCTTTCGGCTGCCGGAAAGCCACTGATGGGAGACGGGGTAGCACTGTGGCCAGAATTGGTGGAGTAATTGTAGGGCGATATGGAGCGGACTTGTTTCGTGATGAATCGTTTGTGTATGTAGTCTAACAGAGTGAAAGAAAGTAGGAACAATGACAAATATTAGAAGTAGAAGAGAATTAGAGTCGCAATGGAGAATGATAAAGTGGAAAGATTTGACAGCCTTCGGACGGTCGTTATTGATCTAGAGCCTGGTTCTGGCACTAAAGAGAAGTCAGTACAATTCTCAACGGAACAGCAGGCAGCCAGTCTTACCATTTCCCAGTACATACCCTGCTTGTTAACAAGCTCAGTATGTGACCCCTTCTCCACTACCTTCCCGTCATCAAAGACAAATATAATATCGGCATTCTGAATCGTTGAGAGTCGATGAGCCACGGAAATGACAGTTCGTCCGTTACTAGCCTTGTCAATTGCGGCTGCAACCACCTTTTCAGACTCGGAGTCGAGAGCTGACGTGGCTTCGTCCAGTAGAAGGATTTTGGGATCTCGAATCAAGGCGCGGGCGATTGCAATTCGTTGCTTCTGTCCCCCAGACATGGAAACCCCTTTGTGGCCGACGTCGGTGTTGTAGCCTTCAGGCAGAGAAACGATAAAATCATGGATGAAAGCATCGCGACAGACTTCGTGGATCTTTTCATCAGAAATAGAATCGGGATCAGCGACTCCAAAGAGGATGTTGTCGCGGACAGATCCTCGGAACATGGCGGGCTCCTGAGACACAAGAGAAAGGTCCTGTCGATAGTCATAGACATTCATGTCCTTAATGTCTATGCCATTGCACAGTATCCTACCGTTTCCAGGATCCAGATCATAGAATCGTTCTAGAAGCGAGATGATTGTAGTTTTCCCGCATCCAGATGCTCCAACAAAAGCTGCGTACTGACCTTTTTCGATGGTGAGGTTCAAGGAGTCAAAGACCGAGATGTTTCTGGTAGGGTATTTGAACGAGACATCTCTGAGCTCTATTTTCACTCCACCTTCAGTGTTGGCCATGCATTTCTGGCGTTGGCCTCGAGAAAACCTATCAGCATCGACAGACTGTCGCACATCAAGAATCCGGTTCGCAGAGGCTGTGACTTGCGCAGCACTTGGCGCCATGGCAAACCCCTGACTACCGGCCTCGGCGCCCTGGATGACAGCCATGAAGCAAACAAAGAAAGCCTCCATGGAATACTCGCCACTAGCCAGAAGACTACCGCCGTACCAGAACAACAGAGCTTGGCATCCAAGACCAACACTGTCTGCAAAGCCGAATATCGCTGACGTCCACTGCGCTTTGCGATTCGCTGCTTTGACATGGCCATCCAGGAGCTGTCGATACCGACTGTTGATCGAGTCCTCCATAGTTAGCGAAGAGACAGTTCTGATGGCCTCGATTGCTTCAGTGGCAAATTGCGAGCTTTCCATAAAGACAGCCGAGTTCATCTTGTCGAAATGGACTTCGTGCTTGTACTTCCAGCACCCAGCAGTTATCATTACTGGTAGGGCAACAGACATGGATATCAAGCCAAGTTTCCAACCAAAGACAAGCGAGATGATGCAACAGCCGGTGATATTGAACATGGCGGAAAGCATAAGCGCGAGATTGATACCGAGAAGTTCTTCAAGCTGCTTCGCATCGTTTGAGATCCGAGAGCTCAATGAACCATGAGAATTGTCTTCTTGATCGAAGAACTCGAGTTTCTGGTACAGCATATCGTTGAGATACTGGGACTTGTAGACTCCACTGACAAAATACTGGACGCGCAGGCCGATCCAGCCCTCTGAAAAATAGGCAAGACCGACACCGCCGGCCAACGCAAACCACATGCACCCCCAGAATTGGCTCTCACTCTTCATGTCGTCTTGGAGAAGAAAGACGCCGAGGGCTTTAGCAAAGAGCCAAGCTTGGATGGGTGTACCAGCTGCGACGGCCATGGAGGAGATGACGATACCGAGGTAGTTGGGCCATTTGGCTCGCTGTTCGTAGAGCAATCTTCCAAAACTCTTGAAGAGACCCCGAGGTTTTACAGGAGATTCTTCTTGAACGGGTGGAGCATGAGCGGCCATCTCTGTCAAGTTGGCATCGACCAGCTGCTTAACCGACTCAGTATCTGGTAAAAGAGCGCTACTCTCTGTTTGTTCGGCGACTCGCAAAGCTTGGGCCCGAACTAGTGAGTAGTACACACTAGAGGTATTGAGCATGAGATCTGCGTGTGCGCCTTGCTCGACAGCCCTTCCATTTTGCAAGACGATGATGTTGTCAGCTTTCTTAATGGTTGAGAGGCGATGGGCAATGGTAATGGTTGTGCGGTTTTGTGTGACCTTATCGAGGGCAGCTTGGACTATCTTCTCACTCTTGGCATCGATGGCGCTTGTGGCCTCGTCTAGGATGATGAATCTCGGTTTCTTGATTATGCTTCTCGCGATTGCTAGTCGCTGTTTTTGACCTCCGGATAACTTCGCGCCACCGTCACCGACACGTGTATCGTAACCCTGGGAATTTTCGTTAGAACAGTGATCTCTTGTAACAGGAAGCGATGGAAATAGTGACATACATCGGGAAGTCGGCTGATGAATTCGTCTGCATAAGCTTCTCGGCACGCGTTTTGCACCATTTCGAGCTTTTTTGCTTCGGGATGATCCTGCCACTGAGATCCGATGAGACCGTGAGCTACGTTGTTGAAAATGGTGTCGTTGAACAGGAATGGCTCTTGCTGTACTAAGCCGATCTGGGATCGCCACCATTTGAGATCAAGATGTTCAAGGTTGGTCCCACTGATGGTAATCTCACCAGCAAGTGTAGGGCTGAGGGTGGACTGATGTTCTTCCTCAGACTGACTTAGACCGCCGTCTTCGGTTTTCTTCTTTGATCCGGCTTCCACAACCCGGGGCAAGACATGATGTTCTCTTAGAGAATACCACCGCTCAAGTAAACCTACGATGGTACTCTTGCCCGAGCCAGACGGCCCAACAAGGGCAGTGTTTTGTCCAGCGCGGATACAGAAGCTCAGGCCGTCCAAGACACGAACGCCAGGGCGACTCGGGTACTCAAAGGTTACGTTGTCAAAGGCAATATCGCAAGAGGTAATGTTTGGCTTGAGGGAACCTGAAGCAGGTGGTGGCGCATCTATAACGGTGAAGAACTCACATGCAGCAACCATAGCCTTGCTGACAGCCATGAGAGGTGTTGCAATGCGCTCTAATGATGTGAGGATCATCATGACCGACATCAGGACGATGATGATGACTCCTGGATTGTCTATGGCACCTGCGATGTATCGTTGGGTACCGTACCAAAAGGCAAGGCCAAAGGTGCCGAAAACACCAAAGAACTAGTTACATGTTAGCTAGCCTCGGTTGTTGGGATTGTACTCGAAGGATTAGACCTACAATCAGGCCAAGGTGAAGGCCCATGAAAGGGGCCATCTTCTGGCCTTCCTTCATCGCCCTTTGAACCCACTCCCGGTACCGAGAGATGACACGGGATTGAGCGCCGCAAGCAGTGACTAGGCGAATGCCTTGAAGCGCCTCACTTGCAATGGCAGTGCCCTGCGCGTCTGCGTTGCCAGTTGCAGTTTGACCTTTAACGAGAATCGGCATGGAGATTGACAACACAACAACCATGTAGAGAATTAAGGAAGATGTTACCAGTGTGATGTCCCAACTCCAAACGAAAGCGACAATTATAGCGGCCCAGATGGTGCCGTTGAACTCCAAGAAGGTCCCCAGACGTTCCGAGATACCAACTTGAAGTGTGTTGGACGCGGCGGTAATGGCTGTGGCGGGTGCACCGGCGGGCATCGAGTCGATGACATGAATAGACTGGGAGAAGAGTGATTCTAGGTATTGCAGACGAACAGCGGATGATAGACGAATTCCAATCATTCGAAAACAGTACTTGTTGATGGTGTTGAGGCCCCAACGGGCCAAGAAGAGGGCCATGATATAAAGAGCCTGTTTATTCAAGATACCTTGAAAGTCGTCGCTAGACATGCTGGAGACGTCCTTGAAGTAGTCTGTGAACTGACCGACGAGCTGGCCGAAGATAATGTTCATCAGAGGCATGGTAACTCCTGCTCCGATGGAAGCGACAGAAGCCAGGGCGTAGACGAAGAAGTCCCATTTTGTTGCGTAGCGGAACACTCGCAGGTAGTCGGATACCTTGGGCGTTCTTTGAGGTCGGTGAGTTTTGTCTTGGCTTGTTGAAGTATCGCCAATGGAGAGTGACTTCTCTCCATGCTGCCCTTCATCATCGTGGGGGTGGTTATCGGCGGCCATCTTGAGGGCAAGGCGACGTCGGTTCGGTCTGGTTATAGAAGCAGAGTTAGCAAAATGGTCAAGTATTAATAAGAGCATATCCAGTGTAAGCTTACTTCTAATGTTATCGGTTTCGCTGATCCACCTGTATCGACGAAAGAAGTGCAAGGTAACAAGAGCAGAGCTGGGGAAAACCGAGGAAATGTAGAGAGGGAAGAAAAATATTAATAATAAGAGAATATTCTAAAGAGAAAGAATCAGACACGAGAGTGAGAAAGAGAAGGATAAATCCCCTGAACTACAGCTGGAGGCATTCCTCATATAGCCGCTATATCAAGGCCTGCCTTGCCTTGCGCACGGCCCGTAAAAACGATTACCGCTTTTGGATTTTTACGAGTTCCACTTTTCTCGCGATCTTCAGAGTGGGTCAGCAATTGGGGTCCAATTTACTAGTAAATAAACCTGTAGGACAGTCTCACAGCAGTGACATTGACATCTTTATAGTGGCGGGGATTTCGTGTGGCTATTTGTAGTAGATTCTGAAGCTTGTTCTACCTGTTTGGTCTACCCCTCCCGCAAGTATTCTTGAGTCATGGCCGGTATCAATTTCCTCATCGCCTTTCCGTGATCACCAGCGTTGCGTGTCCGCAGTAGAGTATGGGTATGAAACTTGACTAGCTTTTGGTTGTTGAGAAATACTCCCGGGTGGTGGTCAAATTCTATGATGATTACGGGACTCTTTATAAGCTGAAGCCCAGGAGTCTCTTCCCGATGGAGTATTCAAGTCCCACTGCATCTCCCGCAGTCGATGAGATTCGGCTCAGCGCACGTGAACTACGGCGACAGAACGATCTGCTTCTAATAGAAGAATGCATTGAGATATAAATGATGTCTATAGAACGAAAAGAGCCAAAGTTGTGTTCTTGAAGGTTCGGTCCCGAGTAACACAAAGTTATAAGAGAACTCGTTCGAAATCGCCATTGTCTTCTAAGTGGAAGAGGTCGGGCTTCACATGACCTTGAAAAGGGTTAGTTGACTTGCTCTCCTGTGAATGGCTAGGGCAGAATCTACCGTTACTGGTGATGCCTTTGAACAGTTCTGCAAGTACCTTTGCTAATGCAGAGATAGTCCATGGAGCCATGGCGGGACACCATTTTCTTTGAATGCTTATTATGTTTTGCATATTCGTAGGGGTTCTGCTCCTTCACTATGGCGAATCTTTCGATGCTGTGGTCCGGTGGATGCGCCCGGGATGGGCACGGCTTTGTCTCCGGCGTCATGCTACGTACGGATTTCGGTCGCTGAATCAAGCCATCGCCTGACTAAATGCAATTAGTGGCAAGACAACATTTTGCACTTGATCTATCCAGAATTTGAAAGTAACAAGTCTTGTGTCATTCTCAATCGGTTGCGAGGTACATATATCCGGTGATTGGATTCATATTAGAGGACAAACCCGGGAACCTGGGCATGGCAATCGTTCTCAGGCCATCAAGATATGACAACAAACACTAGAGGAATTCGAAGGCACTGAAATAGATGTCTTCTACTAGGGAAGTCTGTTAAATATCACATGCAAGGTCGGATAGATGTCAATCACAAGTCCAATCGTTCCGCATTGGCGGTGGCCTTCATTATTCTCTGTATCAGTTTAGCACACAGCGAACTCTGAATGGCAAAAATGACAGTGTTAAGATCATTCAATCCGTGGGTATCTGTTACTCAAACCCAAAACAAACCCGAATTCAAAACACATTGCTCACTTCATTGCTTCAACGTCTTCGACTTGCGGCTCAACCTCCACGACGATAGCTTGTTGCTCCATCGAGAACTGGAAGAGTCCGACTTGCTCCTTGCTGCCAATGGGGGAGCTTCTAACTGATTTTTGTTCCCATCACCTGGCGCATCGCCTTCAAGCTCGGGCGGTTGCACTTGAAGCTCAACGAGCTTATTAGCCAGCGATGGCCCGCTGTGAGCTGTCAAACCCGTCAAATTTGAACTTATTGGGCGAAGACCATCCTTTGTCGGAATTTCAGTCGAGTCGAGCTCCATAATTGGCGGTTCCTCATTGGGCTTTTCGTCAGGCTTGGGTAGTCTGGCCAGATCAGCTTCGTCACCAGGCAACTCGGAGATGGTGGGTACTGCGTCCATCTCGACAGGCCCGTTTGGTTGCAAGTCGAAACCAACACTAGAAGGACTTCGAAGAGATGCGTCATCAGGTGGATTTCCGAATCGGTTTCTGTAGATGACTTCTTCTACAGACTGTCGCAGCTTGTTGAATTTGAACCCTACCGTGAACTTCTTGAGAGGAATGAGCTGATCGATCTCATCGTGGACCTGTTGCTGCAGACGTTTCTCCTTCCCGTTGAAGGTTGTAATCGTCGTCTTCGCGTAGTACTTGGCGGCATCTTCGATCTGCTTGACAGAGACATACTTTCCATCATATCGGAACGAGCGCTCGAGAATGAGAATCATATCACACGAGCACTTGAGAAGCATCCTCGCCGTAGGCGGAAGCCCTAGAATGCAACCCGCAGCACCGACAATGATCCCAATGCCCCCTGTCGGCACCGCAACACCCACCGCAACAGCACTGACAGCTGCAAAATGCGACAAGGAGACCTTGAGGAAGTTCTTCAGGTTGCTCATGACGATATCCGACATGATCTGCTCGATCTCGGCAGGTGTGGCCTTTGGGAATCCGAAGCACTGCAGCACATGTTCGCAGATGAGACGCGATACCGTGGGCGTGCCGATCATGCCCGAGCAGGGGAGGGGGACGGCAGCGGTGCGGATTGCGTGCGTGCCTAGTCTCATGCACTCTGTAATCGCTGAGTTGATCTTCTGTTCAACATCAACGACTTGAGCAGCAACACAGAAGAGACGTACGCGTTCGTCGACGATGAGGTCGAGGGTTTGGGAGAGGAGGTCCTTTACACCGGCGTCGTCATCTGTTTTGTTAGCAGATGCCTAGGATTGGCCCTGTTCAGATTGCTTACTCTTTGAAAGACAGCAAAAACCATCGGCTTTGTAGTGTTCGATCTGCGATAGTTGGTTCCTGAGCTCGGCAAATTGTTCCTCGGCCACAGCGTTGGCCTTTTCTTCGGCAAGTCTCTTTGCTTCTTTGTAATCATCTGTCTTCTCCATGAGTTCTTCCAGATACTGCATTTTGCGATAGCCTGTGAGTTTATCTTTCTTTGTTCCAACGACAAAAACAGGGACTTGGTGGGAGTATTGGGCAATAGTAGCAAATGTTCGCTTGTCTGCTTCTTCGATTCGTGCAACATCCGCATCGACGCAGAACCTGTTTTCTTTGTTAGCCATAAGAGCTAAGAAGGATGTTGTCAGCTCACCAAATGACATGAAGGGCCTCTGCGGGATCTTCTTGGAACGCTCTATGTCTAAGAAACTTTGCAATCAAGTCAAGCTCAGCGTCACTGCCAGCCTGCCAGCCTCTAGAATCGTGAATCAAAAGTCCCGGATGGTTTGGAGACTCGAAAGCGACGTTGATATCGTGAACGCCCTGCTCATAAGAAACCGATTCATCGGTGATTTCTACACCAAACACCTTGTTGATCAGTGTCGATTTTCCCACGCCTGTCTTGCCGCACACCAGAATTCGGAAGGCCTTGACACCGCTTGCTTGGAGTTGCACGTCTCGAAGCCAAGGAGCAAGCGCGTTCTCGTCAGCAACGAGATATGAGTCTTGGAAATTGGAGATTTGCGTCTTGAGAAGTTTGAAATTGTTAAGATCAGTGTAGCGGGGGTATCTGTCGATGATGCAGAATAACGAAGGGTGAATCATATTGCCATAGGGTCCTGGAGTATGTTAGTTCTGTGCAGAGCATCAGGAGACGGCCATCTTTACCAGCATCGCACCACCCTTTCAAAGTGCCATCTGAACTGAATACCTTGCGATTTGCACTGCGCTTGTAGCAATCTGCATCAAGCTTGATCGAGTGAATATCAATTCCCGTCGTCGACCTCTTGCCATGAGCACTCTGCAGATCGAACATGCTGGTTCGCAGACCATTCGTATACTGAAGGCGCCATTCAATCTCCTCTGATCCATCAAGAGGTGGTAAATTTCCAGCGTATTGGGGGAATATTAGTGCCATAGGGTTGTCGTTGATTTTTGAGTCACCCGCTTTGTTGACGCTGAGACCGGAATATATACTCTCCAAAATCATCCATTGCAGCGGGTAGAGTGAAAGGCCATCGTGAGCTGTGCCCCCAACCATGTCCTCGTGCGTGCCAAGGAACCAAGCTTGGACGAGTGATCGGTGAGCCATGTCCGCACCATCTGGAATACTTAAAGGCTCTGGCGACTTGTTTGAGTGGTTCTCATTAATTGCTAGAGCATGGCGAAGCGTTTCGATAGATGGATTGAACGAGATATCGTACGATGTTCTTGAACTGTGAATAATTGTGTCGAAGAGTCCAACAAACGGTATTCGAGGAGGTTCATCAGCTTCACTCTCAATCTTCTTCATCAGCTGAGGTCCTCGTTTAAAGTCATCATCGAGCTGGGCCTTGATGAGTCCGATAGTAGCGTCAAACAACTCATCGAACGATTGTGTTCGTGGCAGGCCCATGCGATGCACGATGCCAGCAACGGCACGGACGACGAAAGCGCCATGGCCGGATCCATAAAGCCATAGCTCATCTTCGGGTCGCTTAAGCGTGAGGCAAACATCTTTCACGATGTTCTTGATGAGAGCCGTTGAGTCATCGCTGCTCGTCCCCCGAGACCTGAATCGGTCGCTCAGCTTAGTAACGCCGCTAGTAGCGACATAATACTTGGGTACCTGTGCGACAGGTAGTCCATTAGATTCGACTAGGCCATCGTGAACCAGTTGCTTGATTCTCTTGATGGTTGAAGGGTTAGTCTCTTCTGTAGCGGGTTAGCAATAGTTCATCAGTATGAGGTAGAAACTCACTCTTCGTCTCACGAGGCTCACACCCATCAACCAGTACCACGAGTCGCTTAATGGTTTTGTTTTCAAACATTTTTGTAAGCAGGCGTCCACGCGCGTGATCCAGGAGAGAACTTTAAGGTTCTTATAGGTAATTAGGCGAAGGAAGCTAGATGCTTAAAAACCGCCAGGAACTGGAAATTGGGCGGGGAAAAGCTGACATGGGATGGGCTGACCATTGGATTGTTTCAACCCATAAGCACCATGTCATAGGAAAGCTCAGCGTAAGCAAGGCTACATGTCAGCCGTGCAAGAACTTCGTCAGTGGCCGTGTTACGGAAGTCCGAGTCCGACGGACTAACTTTTGGTTGTGATCTAGACCTGGATATTCCCGCTCAGGGCGCGCTGATCATTTCTAAAACATTGCAGGCTTAATATTAGGGCTGAGCAGTAGGTGCAGTGCGCTTCGCCACTCACGCCATAATAAAGATCATTCCCTGTTTCCAGTTTGCATGATGCAACTGTCATGGACGCCATCCAAGAAATTGCCACGTACGTCGATAGGACTTTTGACGCGCACAGCAGAATTGGCTACTTGAATTGTTAAAAATACAAGAAATTGAACAATAGTGTCGCAAAAAACTGTGGCTTTGATGGTAACGTACCGTAGGGCTTAGTATAAAATATCCCTTTTGATGTGGTGAAAAGGTACATAAATCATAAATAGAGAATATCCTTCACCGAAGCGATGCAGCTTTGATCCAAGGGCTGTTGTCCCTGAAGCACGAGTTCGTTTTAGGCAGCGCGAAAGATACACCCCTATTCACCGTTCGGGATAATAGCAGGTGCATCGAAACTTTCACGACATTGATCAATCGTGACAGCGAGTTCTCAGTATAGAAACCCATATCGACCTTGATCGAGACTCGACTCATCCCAATGTCGCATCCTCCCCAGCTCAAAGCCATGAGAATCAGCAACAACCGAGTTCATTATTCCTCTGATGCTGCAGAGATCCTCCTCGCTGTTTTGCAGACAGAACCAGGCTATTTGAAGTGGGTATACCAACATCAAAGCCACGGTGGCAGACCCTTCGCCACGAAGCGCCCAGCTTGCAAAGCGGCAGATTTCCAAGGCCAAGAATTTATTGGTGGATGCCAAATCTCCATCTGATACCGAGTCTTCAGCATGATTACTTGGAATTAGATCGACTTCCAAGTATGCGCAAGGCTGGGCGAGACATAATAGCATGGCGTAGCCGACGGCGAGCGCAACACAGTCCATGGGGTCATCGGGGAGGGTTAAGTTGCTGCTCTCTCTCAAAGTTGGACCTGAGGTGCATATCCATGGCACACCTTGGAACCAGCTGTGTAAGCGGTTGATAATTGATTGTGTCCGTTGGCGCAGCATGTTGACCGAAGAGACATCCACAGAAGCAGGTTTACGTAGATTGTCGTAATCCTCCACTATTCCGGGGGATTGTGCGAATATGTCGTAGAGAAGATCAATTCTTTCCGGTACTTCGCCTTCTGGCATGCAGCGTGTACTCTCCCATTGGGGTTGGTCGAGAAAACAATGACGACGTTGATGCCCAGCAGAAAGAATCTTTGATATGTCAGAAAACATTATCCGTAAATACTTAGGTTTGGGCTACTCACGATGTAATATCGCGCAAACCGCAGGATCTGCCTTTCTCCTGGTGTTTTCCACGGTTTCGGGCCTCGGGACTGCATCTGGCATCGATAAGCAAAAGTCAGAACTCAGTAGAGCAAGACTTACTAGTCTTCCAAGCCCATCATAATGCATAAGCCATGCAACCGGTTGTGAAAATACCACATTCTCATAAACGCAGAGACACAGAACGCTCATCAGGGTGCCCAGATCTGTACTTGCATTGCTGATATCAGCACGAAGCTGTGTTAGCGCACGGGAGTAGAGGCGCAATCCTTGATCGCAAGCTTGGTTATCTCGATTTGCTCTCCCAAAGTACATCGCGGCCAATGCTTGCACGCATAGTTGATGTAGTGCTGATTTGTAACCTGTTAATAATTCTGGTAGCACTGCTGCTGTTGCTGTAGCGCTGCAGCAAGAGGAAGCTGGGGCAAGCTTTGATATAGTATATGGGAGAAAGAAGGTATTCCTATGGGGTGGGAGGCTGATTATTTGCGATTTAGAAGTCTTTGTACACTTGGTAGAGTCCCTGCTAGGAGCGGGCCAGGTACATTGTGGTGCCGTCGTTGTGGTCGTTGACTTTGAAGTAGCCTTCGAGCTGCAACTAGCGGTTGACGCGAAACGAGTCCCTTCGTTGACAAACTTAAGTTGGCTATGGTATCCTGAACAAGTAAGGCCTGCATTTTTGCACCGTTGACAATACGGCTGCTGTTCATCTACCCATCACTCAAGTTAGCTTCTAGAGCCACCCGAGTACCAAGGATCAACGCACCGCATTTAACCTTGCGCTCAACGCAGGTCCCGCATCGTTTAATACGCCTTCCGTGTCGAGTCATGCGGAGACGATCTTATCAAAGCAGATGTCAATTAACAGGAATAATTGCCAAGAAAAGAGGGTTGGATCGTACCCGGAAGATGGGCTCGCGGGGTTGCGAAGGGAAAACTTGGCTGCAGAAATGGTAAAGGTTGGACGGGGGCCAGGTCTTGAAATACCCCTGTAGGGAAAGCGATCTGACGCCAACAAGCCACGGCACGGATCGAGTTAGTTTGGACGTGGAGTGACTTTGGCTGGCGTGGAGCCGCTGTGTTGAGTATGCCGATGTTAGTCAATCAATGGGGGAAGCCGGTTAGGGAGACGGGTGTTCGAGGACAAATTCGATATATTTGAACGGGCGTGCTCTGAACTTTGGAGAGCTGCGGTATGACGAAACCCATCGGTAGAGTCTATATGTATCTTCATTTGATTTTACGTCTATCAGTGTAGCCAGGTCGCTGCAGGGTAGTTATCCGATTATGCCGGCATCCCAAGCAAGATGGATGCACTGTCGATCATCGACGAGAGCACCTCCACTCAGGGGAATAAAGACACTTTATCAATTTCTAAGAACCTTAGGCCGAGAGACAGCTTTAGACCTCAGAAGCAAATTATCCAACCCCCTGACAATCAAGATATCTACGTCATTGAGCTCCTCGTCTTGCTTCTTTTGCTGGACTTTTCTAAGTTTGCTATCAAGGCGAAGCAGGGGCTACTTTTTGAATTGCCCGATGAAGTTAGGCTCTCTGGAATTGCGGAGTTTCGAGCGGCAGTCGCCGGGACTTTTCTTGACTACGCTTCTCGCGGTAATTCGTATGAGGAAACAAATTCAATTCACCGACTTGGATCATGGCCTTGCACCGGGGGAAATGAGTAAAAACGTGACATGATACGATTTTAGAGCAAACACCATTGTTTGAAGTGTAAATAACGACTCCTGTTGGTTAGCTTAGCTGACAGGACGTCTCGTCTAAGGCCATGGCTGTGGGGCCTCGCATTCAGATACCGACCCTTGATATCAAGAATACATATAAATAGGTGATGGTAATCTCTGGATGCATGATACTCAACCATCTTTTACTCTCCAGCATCAGCCTCATCTTTAATAGTCCCTCGAAAGACACAGCTCTCTTACTCGGAATTCACCCAACATGCTTTTACCTACCTCCCTCCTACTGTCTTCCATAACACTTGCATCTATGATCCAAGGCATCTCTAGACGAACCACCATCATCAATTGGGACGAATCCGGCACCGATTGTCCAGGTGTGCTCAATAACCCCGGCGAAGACAACGGTTACTGCTGCGTCGGGGGAGACCTCGACCTCAGCACCTGCGAAGGCTAGCCTATCTGCACAGGCAGCTCCTAGAAACCCAAGACGACGAGCTATGCTACAAAGCTCCTTGTTACAGCGACCGACTATAGCGCTCAGATCAAGAGTGCAAGCTCAAAATATTTGAAAGATGCTTAACCATCGGCCACTGGCGATTCTGTGCCGTCGGCTACTGCCACGGGTGACAGCGATGAACAAGTAGCTTCCACCACCAGCTCTGGGGCTAGTCCTACTGAAACGGACAACGGGTCGAGCTTGAAGAAGCCGAGCTTGGTGGTTGGGTTGGCAGGGGGTGTTCTGGCGATGTGGATGGTTCTGTGAGGTGTCTCAGTTGGATAGTAGATATTATGTTAGCAACTAACATTCCTTCTAATAAAATATAAGTTATTAAACAGTTAAAGGCATTCAATTGATTTTACTCGTGTTAATCCCGCTTGAGTTCGTGTTTTGGCCCTCCACTTCCTCCGGTCTCCTGAAGCATCACCACAAACCGACATAGACTCATCCCGCGATGCCTTCCATCACATACGACCATACCTGCGGTAAAATACGGGATCCCGTCTGCTCTCCCTTAGTCAAGTCCGCAAGGGGCGGATTAGTAGTTGAGTCGGTGACGACCAGCGAATACCTGCTGTTGTATGTTTTTTGCTGATTGGTCTCTAGGCAAGGGTTTTTTCTTCTTCTTCTTCTTTTTTCCAATGAGCGATGGCTGCAGGTCTAAATGCATCATCGACGAGGTGTGGGACATGAGGAGCTGTTTTATGGCTACTGTCTTAACCTTAAATGAGACGCAGAGCAAGTCTCACTGACGGGACGTTTGATTTCAGGCCTAGAGAATGCGAGGCTCCAGAACTGTTTCTCTGTTTCCTCAACATGGCCTGACTAGAGTGTCGCTATACCCTAGAGAAATGCCCTTGGCTACCATATGTAGGGGATGATAATATGGAGGCAGCTCAGAGGATTTATAAGAGCGGGCAGCATTTGATAATGCCCTGTGTCCCGGCTGACGTACTCATGGATTGACGGACTTTGTGTAAATAATAGTAACACAGGAGCAAAGTACCGAGAAACACTTGACTGGCGCATATGTTTACGTTCAAATAAAACTTTGGAAGAAAGTTCCATGGTCCCGAGAACCTACCGCTCCAGATGAGCTAACATTTCTTAAT
Organism: Fusarium continuum; assembly: GCA_013184455.1. Taxonomy (NCBI): domain Eukaryota; kingdom Fungi; phylum Ascomycota; class Sordariomycetes; order Hypocreales; family Nectriaceae; genus Fusarium; species Fusarium continuum. The sequence continues at coordinate 37,311 of JABCKB010000570.1, read as the reverse complement.
CCGCGCCTGTGCAACTACTGGACATCTGCTCCGACAAGAGTGGAACTATCGCCTGTGAACAAAGCGAGTGTGCCTTGGTGAGAAGTTGGCTCAGGGAAGCTGAAGGCATCAAGAGCCTATTATCGAGGTTTGAGCGTCTCTCTGTTTACCTTATATATGATGCAGTAGCTTTTACTCTCATGAGATTAAGCAAGAAGGTGATGAGTCGCGGCAACTCGGATGTTAGGCGCAGCTTGCTTACTACCATCTAAACATCCGTTCGGGCGAATGGTTTAGTGGTATAATACTCCCTTAGCATTTTCTCTGCAAAGAGCTCGTCCTTGGGAGTGGTCCAGGGTTCGATTCCCTGTTCGTCCAGCTGAGGTGGTTAAATCCCACTATTATCCTCATTTTTTCACATTTTTTGGCGTTTGTGTGGGCAGATCGCGCCTTCACGTTGGCCGACCTACCCGGGACACACACACAGATGGCTTGAGGGATAAATACAATGGGCGCTCTTGGCATTCCTGATCAGGCCGTAGTATCCGTCAGTGAAAGGGAACAATGCTAACTTGGTCTTTTTGTACTTTACCATTGTTCATTTTCCCACGCTTTTGAAGCCTTTTACGTGGGGTATCAGCTACATTTTGGTTCCTCGATCAACAACTTGTTGATCAACAGGGCATTTGTTTCGTAACTGTTAGGACTTAAAACTCAGAAACACGCACTTGTCATGGAGTTTGTCGATGCCAAGCTTAAATCTGTTTCATATCCTTGCACAAGGCGAATTATTGGTCTCTCAAAACTGCCGTGTAACACCAAAAGGAACGAGGCTAATACCAGTCGCCACCCGAGGACCCCACGGACGGTGATTGTTACAGGCCCCACAAAAGGGACAGCTGTTCTCATTCGTCAACAGTCAGGGGAAACCCTGCACAAGCCAGCCTGTCACTAATCATCTTATGGATAGGAACCTTATCTTTCTACATCAACCAACATCCACCACCTACTGCAGCCTTGTACCCGCTCCGCTCACCACCTGCCTCGTCGCATACTTCTCATGACTGTCACGTAATACCCTCTCGCTCTCAGGGTCCGCCAGGCCTCGCCTCCTCACCATGGTCCGCGCCCTCAATCTCCGCCTCGCCCTTCAGGCAACGGCCATCAAAGTCTCGGCCAATTTGGTCACCCAGCTCATCATCCACCTCAGAACACCAGGTGTCTCGACCTTTGATCTGCAGCAGGTCGTAGAGTTTGCCATCTACGGCTTCTTGGGCTCTCAGATCGGCAACATCATCCAGTTCATGCTCGAGGACTGCTTCCCTACTGGTCACGCCATGAGGGTCAATGAGATCCTCCCCCAGGTCCAGCCAGATGTTAAGCAGGTTGAGGAAAAGAAAGATGACGACACTAAAGGGAGGACCAGGAGATGGTTCAACATTAGCCCTGATCTCATATGGCGCAACGTCTTGGCTAAGCTGGTCCTTGACCAGACCATCGGTTTGGCCATCAGCGGCAGCGTCTTTCTTGTTTGCACAAACATCGCCCGTGTATCGCACCCTTTCTTAGTCCTCGAGGTAATCCGCAACAGAATCTGGCCGCTCATCAAGGCCGGTTGGCACATCTGGCCACTGGTGGCCATCTGCAACTTTCTATGGGTACCTGTGCGGTCAAGAGTATTGGTTGCGGTCTGTGTAGGATTTGGCTGGAGCATCTTCCTGAGCGTCTTTGCGATGAGGAAGCAGAAGTGAGGACTATGTCTAGAACTGGATCTGGAATTTGGTGTCTGTGGCGCGCGATGGCTGTGATAATAGAGGGTTTCCCCTACGGAGCAATTTCATTTGTATCTTGGAGTTGAGGAGTCGAGCTAGAGCAGTGTCGTTAGCCAGTTGGCCATATATGTTGTATTCCTTAGATGGGAGGGTAAACATGGTACTTGCATAGCTTAAATCGTATTATTTACTCAAAGAAAGCCGAGTACCACAAGTGACCAAAAAACAAGAAACGCTACCTACTTCCTTTCTTTAAGCTACAGTTCTTTTAGGAATACATAATAATAGTTATACAACAACCGCTATCTTTAGTATGGCAGAAACTGACTGATCTTGGGCCATGATCTATCAGCCAACTCATCATTCACGCCTGGATCTGTTTTCCAGTAATTCTCCAGAATCTCCAACGCTCTTTGCGTATTCAACAGGCCAAGGGCAGTAGAGACGCCCTGCAACGACCTCTTTATTCTCGGCCGATCAGGTCCAAGGGCATCGCAGCCTGCAAAGAATAGGGGAGGTGTAAGTAGCGTGACAGGCGTGAGACCATCCCGCAACGTCATACGCTCTGCGCACTCAAGAATGCGTTGGACGAGATCTTGGACTAATATTGATGACCTGGGTTCGTGGCGAAGACGCCGATGAATGAGGAGAAGGCCTGTGAGTTGCCAGATTTGATTTGATAATCTGTATTCATGGACTTCGGCGACAGACAAGACGCGGCCGCGTATTGACATAACGGGAGGCGGATTTGCTTGGTCTCGATCAATGATGCTTTGGAGATAGCTTAGGAGCCACCAAACCTCGGCATCGTCTTGTCCTTCCTGCGATGAAGTATCCGATGCCGTTCCATCGTTATTAATCTGATATAAGCGCGCGATTTCCTTGAAAACTCCCAACAAATCTTTTGTACGCGCGAGATACATGTCGATATACACGGGTTCATCCTCAAATTCTGATGTAAGAGTTGTGGGTGATGGGATAGCTGAATGCTGCGGAGCAAGATCGTTGATAGAGTGACAAACCAATGACTCCGTCATGTCGAACCATCGTAGTAGGAAGCGCAACTCGTCTGTCGGATTCTGTGAGAGGCCCCTATCTTGGATTTGCGATATGAGCCCGCGTGCTCCCCGGAAATGCACACTCCATCGATCCGCGCTGGGCTCACTGGCGAAAACTTCGCAGACAAATAAGGCTCTTGCCGTGGCTAGAAGTGGAACGAGTTGCTGGTCCTCCGCACACTCTGATAGCTTCTGGCACAGTGATCTGGAGCTTAGAGCTTGAAAGCCGGCAACGATGAGGGCTTGGGCGGTCTGCTCTTCGCTTGTTTTGCAACTGGCGAGTCGGTGAGTTGCTGCGAGTGCAACAATGCCCTGTAGCAGAGGCTCATTGAAGACTGCCATCGGTAAGATGAGTTCGCATAGTTCATCAAAGATTTGAGGGTGCGGTGCGAGAGCTCTGACGGTCCTTTCGGTGAAGTACTGAAGGCCTGATCTATGCAGGGGAGATAGATGGCCGAAATACTCGACAGACGGGGTTAGAGGCATGGACATGTGCCGCTGGTTCACGACTAGCTGTAGGGACTCTGATGATTCTGATGGAGAGGTTGGTGGTATCCACTCTGGCTCGTTGAAGGTCTGTTCTGGGGGAGTTGATGCAACAGTTGCAGGGCCTGGTTTAGGAGTAGCAGGGGAGACATAAATGAAGTTTTTCTTGTTTAAATCTACCAGAGTCAGCTTTGCACATGTCCATTCGCGTTTCAACATTCATACCTAGTCTTTGAACACTGCCCTCATTCTGCGATAGACAATCCCCAAATGGCGAGCGATTGAACGGCCTCCCACCCCAGCGAAGCTTGACTCCATACTCGCACTTTGCCCCGGCGCTCAGACACCGCTGGCACGAGGGCCTGTCCTCACTGCACTTCTTCTTGAAGCTCTTGCACCTCGCACATCCAACCCACGATCGACGCTGAGGGGGCATCACAGGTTAAGCAGCAGTTGGGCGTGTTTGTCAGGGATGAGCCGGCAAAACATGCTGCTCTGGGTTTATGTCATTTGCTTGCTCGGTAGAGGCGGGGAGAAGTTCGTGATGGGCTGGGCTTTTGCGGAGGCGAATGGAGACATTGGAGATACGGCTAGAGGTAGCGTTAGTACGCTTTGGGAAGGATCAGGCGACTGATAAGCTTATCTGTGTCACTGTGTCCACGCTGACTCGCTCGCTCTATCGTTGGCATGGGTAGCGTCTGATAAGCCTCCATTAAGTGAGTGCTGCACTGCCGGTCTAAAGGTCACACCAAGTATCATTATATTTAGCTGCATTGCAAACAGATTTTTAGATCGATACATATACCAGATCTAACCGTCTAGTGGTAGCAACCGTTGGGACATTTCATTCATTTTAGTGCGCCACCGCGATCTCCTGGATAGTGCAAGTTGGGTGACCCAGACACAGCATGTATCTCTTGAATCTCAAAATCTACCATTAGGGTAATGAACTAACAGACTTCCCTTCTCTAATACACACAGGTTCAGTCTCAACAAAATCTTCCTTCAGGTATCTGAACCTAGCTCTGAAAACCCAATAGCAGCCAGAAAACAGAAATGTGGCTCCGACTATGGCCGAAGCCCAATTCATGTTACCAATATTGTCACCGCTAACGGGAACGTAGAGAGGAACACTAGCGAAAAGTCAATAATCAAATCTCAAATTCTCCTTTGGGAAAAATTTGTGAAGTTCTACAAAGGACTTACATGTAGATAACGACAGTCAGGCAAGCCCACGCGACAGAGATGTAATTAATTAGATATCCCCATCTACCAAGGTCAAAATGAGGGCGAGGTGGGAGAATCGATCGGCCTCGAACCAGTGCCTACTCAAACAGTTAGCAACCTGACATGCCATTATCTCGCGATGTGTACTCACCACAGTAACCGGTAGCGCATAAGCTAGAGTGAAGCATACGCCAGCTCCGCTCAGGATAGCATTGAAAGCCAGATCGCTTCCTAGAGAAATGAGGCCCATGGCTACCTCAACCCCAGTGATAACCAAGATAAAGTTTAGAGGGATCTGCAGTTTTTTGTGTATTTTCTCCAGCTGGCAAGACCATGGAAATGCCTTGTCTTGAGCCATTCGCCAGCCAAGGCGAGAGCAAGAGGATAGAATGCCAGTGCAGACCAGTAGCTAGAGTCACAGAAGGTGAGCTATAGGTCTTGCTTGGATGGTGTTTCATAAACTTACATTTACAACACTAAACACGACCGCAACATATATGCCTCCGTACACACTACCCGTCATGTCTGAGAACCAATCGACATATGGCGATCTAGGAATAAGTAAATGATTCTTTCAACATATGTTAGGGATAGAAACTCACAAGGCTGTGGCGTACTTGGAGTAATTGCCGCAACAAAACAGGAGCACTAGGTCAGTGATGATAGTAGCGATACCAGACAGTACCATAGACCAGACCATAGCCCTCTAGGTAGAGTGAGTTGGCCAAAATATCCTACAAAATCGCACGGAGAGATTGACTTACCGGTGCATCTTGGGAGGCATTCTTCATCTCCTCTACCAAATGCATCATGCTGTCCGTACCGTAGAGGCCATACAGAGGATTGTAGAAGCTTAGTATAAAAACCCATCCGTTGCTGCTGTATCCTGAGTTGTTCAGAAACTTGGTAAACACAAATTTAGCATCAGCCTTGGGAGCTGTAGCAAGCAAAGCAAGAGCCCAGCCGAAGAAGCCGAGAACTGTAAACACAGCACCAACAGTACTGTAGATAGGGAGGGCACCAGGCTTGAGATTTAGCAGAAAAGGAACCACGAGCAATGCGAGATAAACCAAAAATGTTTGGTAAGACTGCAATCATGTTAGCGTAACCTCTTGTCATGAATAAGTAATGTTGTGATACCTTCCAGTCCACATCGGGGTGGAAGATGGTAACCATTGTCGAAATGATGTTTGCGCTGTTCAAGGCACAGGATGACCCCGTTGCGATCTCGGCAAGAAGCAGACACCAGCCGACTATGTATGATAGGAAGGGTCGGTATTTCTCTGTGGCCAACTTTTGGACGTAGAATTGCTGCCCACCTGCCGTTGGCCATATACCACAGTATTCGGCAAGAGACGCCATCAACAAGGTTTGACCGATGGCGACGATGATTCTATGTGATCGCATAATCATTAGTTCGTTTCGAGATGTGGTTTAAACTGACAAGGATTTTTTTTACTACTCACGATCCATAAATGAGGGCTGCTGGCCCACCAAGATCAAAGATGGTGCCATAAAGAACGACGACGCATGTCCAGGTCGCACTGATCATGACCTGATAGGCACACACTATGTTGGTCAGCATCAGGTTGAAGGCGAACATCATTGAGAACCTACATGTCCAAAAGTTGTATACCCGATTTAGCTCGGCCGTCTTGCCAAGTGTCTTGAGATATTCATCATCAGAACTGGCCAAAGTGTAGCTGTTTTCGAGGACAGAGCCATCATAGACAGAGACAGGTTTGCTTATGCTGCTGAATTTGGAGAAATCCATGTCCTGTAGGTTTACTTGAAAGATGCAGTCAAAGAATCTCGATTTTGCAAGTCTAGAGCGGGCGTGGGATAACGGTGCGGTAGAAGAATCGACAGGATCTTTTATAAGAAGCGATAAGTGATTCCGAGGTGTGTGTTAGAGTAGTTGGCCACTACTACCTCAGACTTGACAAAACTCGAAAAGACTTGCAAGAGATGAGTCTGAATGAAGAAAGATGCCGGCAACGGGTAGGAGCAGAGACCTATAACCAAATTCCTCTGCGCAGACGGGAGATAATGTTACTCGAGATGGAAGTCTAGATCATTTCTGAGAATGAGGGGAAAGACGAAGCCAGGAAAGCAACGACCAATGGATCAGTGGCAGATTGGTCTGCTATCCTGATTTAGATACCAGCATTCCTCGGCAGGTTCCTCGTTTCTCGCCCGAGCAGCCATCCTTAGTCTTTGGCTGTCCCCGGAAAACACCGTCTCGCTATTACTCTCCCGACCAGCCCACTTGGGGTTAGTAGTATCTTCTGGAAGCTCCCACTCGTACAATAGCTGTAACTTTCTCTCCCAACCAACCTATCTCGGATTAGAGCCTGGTTAGTGCTAAACATCAACCGTACTGCTGTGGGATGGATACGGCCATATTGAACAGAGCTCGTTGCTAACTTAGATCGTCTATAAAAGTGCTTACAGTATGTTTGGCACTTCCCATTACGATCAATTTTTAATTGCAGGAATTCTTTGATAATTATGAAATTGGTATCCTTAATCTCTGTTACCAATAAATCTAACTCTGTGCGCCCCGATGCTGTAGAACCGTCTACTACGCCGAAGAACCTTATCACAGCCATTAAGCACGATGGCGGCGTGATTTTCGAGAACTTAATCTCACGCCACCTGGCGGAACAGATCGGACCAGGCCTTAAACCGCACTTTGACTCTGATATTCCAGACAATTCAGTCTTCTTTCCTACAACGCTTGGGGAACGATCACAATGAAAGCCGCCTTAGCAACAAGGTCCCGGGCTGACTTGCAGCAGCGCTATATAGAATTGCTGCCGCAAAACACGACCAATGTTGACCAGGCTTCTGGCCAGACAATCTACCAGCAGATAGCCATTTACGGAGGTTTTATGCTCGATACGCGGACAACAGTCACGTACTTTTGCTTGATGGGCCTGTTTGTGTACCTGATGGTATGTTCTTCGAGTAGCCTAGATAATGCGCCTTTGACTGAAATTCCCTTTCTAGGCTCATCTGCGAGTTTCTGCGCCAAATTTGGCCCTCGTATCAATGTTTTCCATGATAGTTTCGGACATCTATCTGACCGCGGCGCCACTGATTCCTACGTTCCAAGGCACCATTCCAAAACTATTGATCCTGCCGAGTGCCATCGGAGTCGGGGCTGGCACAGTTTGAAACTTGTTTCTTTTCCCACAATCGACCTCGCAGATCACCCTTGAAAGCATGGCTGACCTGCTTCGCCAATGAACAGCTAACTCAACGCTCTGAGCTGGCACTTCAAAGCTAAGGTGAGGTTTGAGCCGGAACGTTTACAGCAACTCAAGGGGGAGTTGACTCTAGCCTACAAGAGCATAGAGTCCGCCATCAAATTTCTGCCAATGGATTTTTCATACCGCAGATGGAGTCCTGGAGATATCAAGTCCTTCCAAGAGCTGTTGCGACAAGTCCTCGTGTCGTTCAGAGAGATGCTGCAGCTGTCCATCTCTCGCGAAGAACTATTCGCCAAAGATACTGCTCTCACCAAAGCCGCAGAGGAGCTCGAGAATTCTGACGATGAGAAGCATCCGCTAGCATATCACATTTCGAAAGCGGCTGATCTTCGTGAAGGTACGAGGCATCCGAACACAGAGGAGATGTTGATCAAGACCATTGATGTATTGTCTTTCTGTGCTACTCTGTTATTGCAGACCCTAGGTCAGAGCGTTGAAGCCATCATCCAGGCACTATCAGGAGCTTTTCAAGAGGACGTAGTAGCCTACTATGAATGGCTCCTCACATCTATACAAGAAGCCTTAGAGGACTTTGAGGATACGGCTGCAGAACACTTAATCGCTCCCCATGCCCATGTTTTTTACGCCGATGGCAAGATCATCCATGGCGACCATCGTACGCCTCCGTTGCTTGGCTTGATGTCTAGTCTTTTGTACCAAGAGTGTCTTATCAACCTTTCCAAAAACATCACGGCTGTTCTTGAACGCGTCATTCAGATTGAAAATATCCTAACAACAACCGTCTGTGGCTTCCCAAAGGCCTCCAATACATCTTATCTCTAGGCCTATCCTAGGACACACCGCCCTCTACTATCTCCGGAAGTATGGACCTCTCCCGGACCATTTCGGTAATATCTAAACCTGAAAAGAAGCGAGGATTGTTCAACAAAAAGTCTAGGAAAAGGGCAGAAACTAAGGTAGATAAGCCAGCTGCTTCCCTTCTTGAAAGCATGCAACAGACGACTATCCGCAAACGAAGTAAACCGAGTCTCATATTCCCAGCGCTGATAAATTTCTTTATGAATGTCGAAGGCCTGCATGCCCTGCGTACTTTGGTCTTGACAATCGCCCTAGCAGTTCCTGCCGTGATCTCCTCTTCCGCAGGCTTCTACTGCCGAGAAAAGGGGTTGCGGGCTCTCATTATGGAGCAGATGGCCCTTGAACCTTACATGTCTGATTTTAACTCTGGAATTGTGGTTCGTACACTCGGCACGGTTGCTGGAGGCATCCTCGAACTTGTCTGTTGGTACATCGAGTCTGGCACCGGCCCAGGCAACCTGTATGGCTAAGCTGCCGTCATCGCAGTTGCTATCGTCGGGATGATGTGATGGAGACTTTTTGCTCCGCCCCAGCATATGGCAGCCAGTATCATGCTGACGTCGACGATGTTCATGGTGGTATCATATAGCTGGGTTGATACACATATACCTTCCTACGGTAACCCTGGCGCGGGACATGATGTTTTCTGGAGGAGAATCCTCCTTGTTCTTGTTGGATTTCGCGCAGCTGTGTTCGTTGCGCTTATTCCGAGACCTCTTTCTGGAAACAGACACTATCGACAAATCTTGTCCAGTCAATTATCTAGTATCAGAGATCGCTATGTTCTGCTAGTATCGTTCTGGCGTTCACCTCCCAACGACCTTAGCGAAGTCATCGAAAAAGAAGAAACCACATCCGAAGAGATCCTTAACTCCATCGCACTCCGCGGTTGTTTACTTTTTGATCACAACATGAGCGTGTCGGGTATATAATTCGAAACCCCTGCGTTTACTGATCATTGAAATAGACTCAAATTTGCTGGATAGAATATAATAAACGGAAGAATTTAGTCCCCTTATTCGTGAGAAATCTTACCTTACAACTACCTTCAGGACTAGCCTTAATCTTGCTCGCGGGTTCTCTTCGCCTCTGCATGTTCATGGCGTTTGAACAGACCTAAGAATCCCAGATCGTAGCACACCTTGAGTGATCCAGCCAAAATGAAGGAAACCCAGAAGTAATTGGAGTCTGCAAGCAGTCCAGTGATAAGTGGCCCCAAGCTCTGAGCGGTAGTCTTGGCCACGTTGATGAGACCAATGACAACGGTCCTTTCCTTGGGGCGGATAATAGCAGCAAGGAACGCTGAGCGTGGTGCCACGTCCATGGATTGTGTGCATGAGCGTAGAACAAGGAAAAGAACTGAAAGATGAACCTCGTTGGGAATGGGGATCAAGGCCAGGAAGACGGCAGAAGGCAGGTGAGTGAAAACCATAGTCTGGGTAATTCATTGTTAGTCATGAGATGCATTCCGGTGTGTGACAGGCTTACCCGAACGTTACCGATCCGTTTAGCAAGAGATGATGCAACCAGCATTGATGCCGCAGCGATGATACTGGTAACGAAAAAGATGGACCCGAGTTTTCCTTCTTCGAGATGGTACTGCGACTTGAAGTAGAATGTGATCCATGAACTGGACAGCTGTTAGCTGTCTGTTAATGGCTGGGCATTCGATGTTAATACTTACAGAGGAGCAAGGCCTGAAGCGAAGCTATCCAGGGCAAACAGTGTGCACAAGCTTACAACAATTGGGATACTTTCACGGGAAATAGTAGCTCGCAGTTGTTTCTTTGGGGGACTTGGGTTTGTATTTTGCTCTTGGTTGGGTCCAGCGAGGAGAGGCGCCTGTTCGCTGTTGTCCGTCGTTGGTGCTGGTGCCTCTTGCTCGGGGATGTCGTGTACTTCGACTGCGGCGCTCAGCGCAACTGCGGAGATCAGCTTCAACACTCCAATCGCAGCGTATCCATAGAATACTCTTCGATAGACATCGACAACGACCATCTGAAGGTTGATGCGCATGTAATTGATGACCCAACCACAGGTCAACAGCCCAAATGCACTGCCAGCAGCACCAGTCAGACTATACCAGGCATAAACATCGCCCCGGTTATCTGGGCCAGTCAAATGGGCTATGATACTCTCTTCAACGCCGCGAAAGGGTCCAATCTCATTGCCACTAAACAAGCCTCGTCAGTACTGGTTCCAAGTTCAGTATTGCTCTGCGTCTTACCCAGGACTGATAACACCCAGAATCGCAGCAGTCAACAGCACCCAGTAGTTGCTAGACGTGGCAAATGTAACTCCGCTAGCAGTCATCAGAATTGCTCCCAAAGCCAAGACCGCACGTCGGCCAACACCATCAGCAAACAGTGCGAGCAAGAAGCTGATGGCGATGTCACCTGCCAGCGTCAACGTCATGAACAAGCCGACTCGGGTGGTTGACACGTCCAGTTCGCGTAGATATGCTACAAGCACAAGAGTAGAGGATCCATAGGCAAATAGTCGAATGAATCTTTGAGCGCAAAGGATTTTGACATCGTTGGCGGAATGGTAAAGCGAGATGAGACCTAGTTCTTCTAGGATTCTGCGAGCGGTATGAAGCCGCCATGGATCATCATTGGTGTCTGACATCGTGGCGTGTGCAATGATAAAGGAAGTGAACCCTGCTTAGTTCTGCTGAGATGAAAGTGAGGAATGTTTTCTATTTATTTCAGCCTAGCAGCGCGCGTGGAAATGTACACCGTTTTACCTCCGAGGCTCCGAGCCGATTTTGCTTCATGTCAGAGTTAAAGTGTAGCTTGGAAATAATTGTGGGAATATTGTCAGCTTAGGAATACGTCATTCTCTGTTGCCGGATGAAGGTTTAGCATAATATCAACTGTGATTGGATGCTAAGATTGGACATTGTCGGTTTTCCGAGCTCAAGTCCAGGTGCAGCATCGAGAACATCTTAAATTGAGCGATTTGCTCAATTGAACATTCGCTTAAGAACTAATTTAAACAGAATTGCTTCGCAATACGTGCATAATACTTGAGAAAAGAGCCGTTGAAAAGAATGGTATGTATAATTACTTGAAATAACAACTGGGAGTGCTGTTCTGGTGACCAGTTTAGTACGAGTTCACAGCCAAGGGTATATATACTTTGCAAATGTCTCACTTGCCATCAAACTCCGCTACAATGGTTGCTCAACAACCATCAGTCTTTCGTAGTATAGTGGTCAGTATGCAAGCTTGTCACGCTTGAGACCCGGGTTCAATTCCCGGCGAGAGAGTTCCCGCCATCTGTATAATACAGAAGTTCTATTTTTGCGTTTTATCCTTTTGTTTTTTGAAGTTAACTACCCACATTTACCACAGCGGCGACGTGGTGACAGGAAGGTCGCAATCACCAACAGGATGTTTTGCATCACTTTCCATGCCACATGTCTATCAGAGCCGGTTTAAACTCGAATCGAGTTTATTATGATCCTCTTTGGCAGCGACAGCGACTTAAATCTTATTACGCTGTGATTTCCAAATGCCAATAAATGAAACGTTCCGATATTCAGGGTAGGTGCCTTAATTACAAGTCGCCATGCAGCAAGGTTTCGCGATCACATCCTCCATTGGGGGTTTTCTACCAATGCCATTCGCAATTATCCATACAAAAGCTTGGAACGTCGCTTTCTCAGCACTGAGCAGTATTTTTCCACATCGTCTTCGGATGATTTCGCTCTTGAATCACTCTCGCAGTTGATGTAGCAGCTATCGACGAAGTTGTGTTGGCATCAAAAATTAAGGCGTATCACTCTGGGAAAGAACTCACTTGTGTATCTCTTTGTGTGTTCCACAAAGACAACGCTCATTCTCACCACAAGCATCGGGCTATAGACGGTTAGTCTCTGTTATGGTGCGTGAAAATGTCTTTTTACCTTGGGGCCTGCTTCAAGACAGTCATCCACCACGCTGCAGTTTGCCGCCTGAGCGGCTACTCCAATAGCCGAGAGTAGGAAAAGAACGATAGAGTACTTCATCTTGACTGAGATGTAATGTGTATGTGATGGCTGCTCAATATTTGCATTAAAAAGACTGGCCAGACGGGCGCAACATGCTGCTTAAGTAGTCGACGACGAGTGGCAACTGGCCTTGAAAAACTTCTAAGTTAGATATCTCAAAGACCACGATAGAGTTAGAGTACCTGAATTAGAGCCGATGACCTTTGGACACTGTCCTGGTTTCCCAGACTAAGGGCCTAGCAGCCTAGGTTCCAATCAAGATATAAACAGAAGTTTTCAGGCATGGCATTCCTCACTTCTTGGCAGCCAACGACCTGGTGCGATGTCCCGAATTCCTGGCGACAGGACCGATTTTCCCCCAGAGACCAAACGCCTTATCCGCATTCCTAAACATGACCTTGCCGGATGCGTACTGAGCGAGCTTGTGGTGGAATCTCAGGTTGAGTCAGGCGATGGAGTTTAAACTTTGGAGGTATAACAGCCTAGCAAAGTTGTTAGTGGCGCTCGCTTGGCATGAATTAGCGGCATCGTGGGATTCCTCAATGGTGGTTCTTGTTAATTCGGCGAAGTGCAAGGCGGAGATGTAGAAACTGGGCAGAGCTTCAGTTTACTTTGAGTTGAGACAATAAAACTCAAAATTATGGTTATTTCACAGACATTCCACGTTGAATAGTCTCATCTTTTGTTGCACCTCACCTCGATAATAAGGTGAAGTTTGTGGCTAGAGTCTGTGGCTGTGGGTAGCACAGCCACCTTTGTTCTATGACGGCAGTGTTTTTTCCAGCCAGACAAAGTAAGATAGCAACTCGAGGCTGTCATCCAATAGTCGAAACGTGCACCATGCGTCTCTTTACATCAGCATCAACCGTCGCGTCAACGGTGAGGACTTGGAGAATACGATCTTGTGCCACCTGCAGGAGTCGACCATCTCTCATCATCACTCGTCAGTTCGCCATGAAACGAAGTGCAGCCAACGCGAGCTTGGCAACAGACACTCAAAGCCCAAAGAAGCCTCGCGCGGCAAAGTCCAATACATCTGTGCCTGAATATCATTCAACACCGTCCCGAAGAGACAAAGACGGTGAGATCATATGGCCGGCACCGAGAGATCAGATCGAAGCAGCAAGGAATTTCATTCGCGAGTGGTACGTTGGTCTTCGTCATTTCTCTTGACTGCGCCAACATCAGAACGTGAACAAGAATGTGAAAGTACATTATCCAGCAAGGAAGCTCTCTGACTCAGGTCATTCACAGTGTCGCTGCCTCTCAGCCCACTCTCATTGTCCCCGACAAAGACGCCGACGGCCTCACTTCTGGAGCCATACTAAGAAAGACCCTGACATTACTTGGTCTCGACCCAGACTTGATATCCGTATATGTGCTGAAAAAAGGTCGCAATGTTCACGATGAAGAGTCGCGCACTGCCATGGCCTCCTACAAACCTTCTTTCATCTTCATTCTGGATCAAGGCTCACGAGAATCACCACCTCTGATTGACGTGCCTCATCGCGCATTGGTAATCGATCACCACCACGCAGAAGATAAAGACCACCCAAAGAATGCCATATTTGTTACGGCGTGCAATTGTCCGCCCGTATCCACGAGCTCGTTACTGACATACCTGATCTGTCGCGACTTGCATCAGGGAGTAGAGGAAACGTGCGATTGGTTATGTGCCATGGGTACGCATGGTGATCTGGGCAATACTCTCAAATGGGAGCCGCCATTTCCAGATATGAAGGCGACGTTCAAGACATACACGAAGAAGGCCATCAACGACGCTGTCTCGCTCATCAACGCTCCCCGCAGAACGGCTACGTATGACGTGCCCGGGGCATGGAGAGCATTAAGTGTAGCTTCATCCCCAAAAGACCTTCTGAAGGACACCGCATTACTTGCAGCGAGAGCCGAGGTCAATGCAGAAGTTGAGAGGTGCACACATACAGCACCCAAATTCTCTTCCGATGGAAGAATTGCCGTGTTCCGTATCAATTCTGAAGCTCAGGTTCACCCAGTAATTGCAACACGCTGGGCCGGCCACTTGACTTCAGCCAAACTTGAAGTGGTGCTGGTAGCCAACGAAGGATACCTGCCGGGCATGGTCAACTTTTCATGTCGCGTCCCACGATGTGCCAGAGGAAAAGACCCCCCAGTTAACATCATTGAGATTCTTCGCGAGGAAGCCTCTCGGGCACAAGACCCAACTTTGAGAGAGCGGTTAGGAGAGTCCTTTGCCCGTGGACACAAGGAGGCCAGTGGTGGAATAGTTCCCAAGACTGAATTCGAGGAGTTTATCGAGGTGCTCGAAGTCGGCAAGAAGCCCTCGGGCACTCCGAAGAAATCGCAAAAGGAGGCTCCTAAACAGGGAAATACGCTCTTGAATTATTTCGGCAAGAGCTAGGAACCCTTGTATCAACGCATTAGCCAATTTCTTTCCAACTATTTTTTTCTGCCACAAGCAGAATTCGGGTTGAGCTCCAAACCTTAAGCTTCCAGCCCCTGCTAGTGGCTTGTGAATGGTGCAGAAAACCCCTCTGGATCCTTCACTGCTACTGTACGTTATTGGAGCACAAGGGTTCATGATGCCTGTTGGAATCGAGCTTACGGATATGTACTCTGTACAGCTTAGGCTACTGCCGAATGCCGTGTTGCCGATTCTTTGCTTCGTATTCAAGAAAAAGGGTCTAGCTTGGAGTAACGCAGATCTTTACTCCTTAGTGACACCTGCAACCGTCCCCTGCAAGCCTGGCTGCTTGGCTTGAGCAGAGGAAGTGGCTGACATCACACTTCAGCTGCGAGATTTGCATATTTGCAAATCGATTTTTTGTCGATCAAGGGGTTCAGTGACACATGTTGCCGAAAGGATTCCTCGTATCAATACTAAGAGACAACTTCAAACTATTTAGAGCACGATGTGCCCTTATCTCACTGAATAGCTTCACAATGCCATAAACCCCTCAACGATGATTCAAGCGGGGTAGCGTGACAAAAGAGTACAAGATCGCCGAACTAGACCAACCACCGGATATTACCTCTCGCTACACCATCAGTTACTTCACCATGGAACAAATGTCGGGCCGCTGAACCTGGGACGCCTGGGCGTAGGTCGTCCTTTATTACCTCTGTAGAGCCCTGCGGAGAGCTAAAAACAGGTTTCTCACGCTTTTCGTGTGTCTTCGACTGTTCACCTCGGCCAATTGCTCACTCAGGCTTTCAACATGAGACCCAGTATCAATGTCGTTGTCAATACCCTCTGGCTGACAAGCCTAGGCACTCCCTCTGTTGCCGCGCCTGCAAATGGCCTCAAGGGTCCTGAGCTCAAGCATTGGCCTCCTCGCGCCGCCAAAGCTCTCAACAAGATGATTGCTTCAAATGCCAACGATGGACGCTACGCAGTTTTTGACATGGACAATACAAGCTACCAATTCGATCTTGAGGAGAGTCTGCTGCCGTACCTCGAGAACAAGGGCATTTTGACACGAGAGACCATGGATCCCTATCTCAAGCTCGTTCCTTTCAAGGACACCAAGACGCACAATGAGACACTATACAGCTATTACTTGCGTCTCTGTGAGATTGAGGACGCCGTGTGCTATCCCTGGGCTGCGCAAATCTTTAGCGGATTTCCCCTGCGGGAGCTCAAGGGCTACGTCGATGAGCTCATGGCGCTTAACGAGACAATCCCCGCCACTTATTTCGAAGACGGCAAGGTTACAGCCACTGAGGTCTCTCCGCCTAAGATTTTCGAAGGACAAGTCGAGCTGTACAACCGTCTCATGGCCAACGGCATCAAGGTCTACGTCGTTAGCGCTGCATCTGAGGAGCTCGTTCGCATGGTTGCTTCAGACCCCAAGTACGGCTACAACGTCCCGCCCCAGAACGTAATTGGAGTGTCGCTGTTCCTCAAGACGAAGAAGGGCGAGATTACCTCTGCTCGCAAGCAGATTGAGGATGGCGTCTATACTCAGAAGACACGACAGCAGAACCTTGACGCCGAGTTGACACCTGGACTGTGGGCTCCGGCAACCTGGAAGGCGGGCAAGTGGGCGGCTATCCTCACCTACATCGATGAGTGGAGGAAGCCAATCCTCGCTGCTGGTGATACTCCAGATAGTGATGGACCTATGATTTTCCACGGTGTTGATGTTGCACGTGGTGGTATTCACCTGTGGGTCGACCGCAAGGACGAATACAGAGAGGAAATCGACGGTATGATTAGGAAATTTTCAAAGGCTCAGAAGAAGGAGGGACTTCAAGTCACTGCTAACAAGAACTGGGTTTTCGTTAAGCCAAAGGATCTTCATAACGATTGAATTATTTGATTTAGCAACTGATAATATTATGATGTCTTAATGGCTCAACGTTTAATTAACCACTAAGCGTTAACATCGCAACTCTATTTACTCAACGCTCATGCATACTGTAGCCTATCCTCGGTCCACTCAGGACGGAGATAATCGCTATCAAACTTGACATCAAAGCTTGAGGTATGAGCATAGTCAACCTCCCACTCGACCTTGACCTCGCCTCCCTCAGCGCTCTGACTCCAGACGGTAACAGCGATGGTGTTCTCTCCACTGTAGTTAAGAACTCCGGGAGGAACAGGGAACGAAACCTGGTTGCCGATGTAAGGGTTGAATCGACCGTACTGGTAGCCGTTGACGAACAAGAGAACCCTGACGCGATTGCTGTAGCCCTTCTTAGTGGGAGAGAAGGTTGTGTTGGAAGGGGCTGTGAGTTTGAATGAGATTCCAACATCCAGACCATCAGGAATATCAAGGTCGACTGTAGTTCGATAGGCGCGGACTCCGGATGAAGGATTGACGAGAGTGACCTGCTTGGAAGAGTACGTCTTCCACTTGTTGTCGGAGAATCCAGGCAAGTGAGCACCGACACGCTCGGCGTAAAGACCACCTTCGTTGAGAGGGCCGCGGATGGGATCAATAACCTCACCCTCGACGCTGCCAGCTGTTCCAGCAATCTTCCACTCGGAAAATTTGTAGCCGTTCTTAGCAGGACCGACGAGTGTGGCGTTGGTGATACCTCGAGGCACAAGAGCACCATCACGAAGATCGTGGCCAGAGTTGTCCATCAAGACAACAAGGACGTTCTCCTTTTTAGCAAGAGTGGCGTTCTTGAACGAGAACTGTTGTCCAGATTCGCCAACGGTAGCTTCGCCGAGGTAGGAACCGACGTAATCAGAGTTCAGCCAGACAGAGTAGCCAAAAGCCAAACCACCCGTGAGGTTCAGATACACGCCAGTGGGAGCAGAGCTGGTGGTGGGGAAGGTAGCTCTGTAGATGTGGTTTCCATAGTGGATCTTATACTCGTCGACGTAGAGGACGGGGTTCTTCAGATCGGGAACGAGAACCTTGTTGGTAGTGTTGGTCTTGTTGGCAACTGAAGAAGGTTAGTATCAAAAGACTTGGAAAGAAAAAAACGTTTACTCACCAATCCAGGTTGAAGGCGAAGCCTTGTAGTTGGACTTGATCTCAGGCAAGCTGTCGGTGTACTTCCAAGACTCGAGCTTAGGAAGCTTGACCTTGGAAGGACCGTTGGCCTTAATGGTGTACTGGTGGCCCTCTTTAGAAGAAACCTTGACCTTCTGGCCGTTCCAAGAGATGGACTTGAGAGACTCGGGTGCAAATACGGTGACCTCAGTAGACTTGTCCAAGTCTCCCTCCAGGTTTAGCTGTCCATTCTTGATAGTGGCATGACGGACAAGGTAGGGTCCGTGAACCAGAACTGCAAAAGTCAGTCATCTAGCCTCTAGTTGTTTAAAGTTTAATATGACTCACCGGTCTTGTTAACGGGTGCAAAAGGGTTGTTGTCCAGCATAGGAGCCCAGAACTTGTAAGCCGCCTTGCGATCGACCAGAACAATAGTAGAGCCATCCTTGAGATTGAGGGTGTAAAGACCCTTCTTCTGAGTGTAGTTGACAGTAACGCTCTTCTTGCCTGCCTTGACCTTGAGACCATTCAAGGACTTGTCGTGCTTGATTTCAGTGTGTCCCTTGAGAGTGAACTCTCCGTGCTCGCCCTCAGGAAGCCAGAGAACAATGACTTCCTTATTGTCAACGACAGAGTAGGTGAGAACCTCGGCGGTGGTGTAGAGAAGTGTCTTCTGGCCAAAGTGAAAGTCGGTTGGGATGACCTTGGACTGGTGGCCGTTGATGGTAATGTGCCCGCCATTCTGGGGGATGGTGACTGGGTAGAGTTAGCATTTCGGCCGTGCTAGGTATTCTCTTACTTACGCTCGCCCTCGGAGGTGTTGACACGAAGCTTAAAGACCTCCTTGGTGCCCGATGGTGAGTAATCGTGTCTGGTGACGTAGAAAGTGGCATCGTTATCCTCGTGTCTGAGTTCGGAGATTAGAATTTCCTCGTTGGTAGAGGCAGATGTGGTCTGTTGACGTTAGTATATGCAAAGCAATGTGAGAATCCGAAGAAGCGTACGTTGGAAACTCGGTTGGTCTTTGTAAGATCGTGGGCGACTGTAGCACTTGTCAGTCATGATTTCAAGAGCTGGAAAGAAGAAAAACGCACCTCGAGTGAACAGGGTCAGAGACTTGGTCTCATAGTACTTATCCCAGATAGCACGGTTCTCGGAGATGGGCGAAGAGTAATCGTAGCTGGAAGCTAAAGGATCTTGTCAGTGAAGGCTTTAAGCGACATGCCTGGAGATCTTACCAACAACAGGGCACGCAAACCATCCCCAATTAGTTCCGCCGTACATCATGTAAAGAGATATAGCCGTGGCTTGTTGAGCGAGCAAGTCACGATAGAAGATGTTGGCAAAGTCAGGGCCAATATCGCCGGGGCATCCTCCCTCGGGACCACCCCAAGGGTTGTATGATCCGCCCTGGAATTCGGGTAAGAAATGAGGTTGAGCCCTTGCGCGCGTGTTAGATTTTGCTAAGCTTGGAGACGGAACAGACGTACGGAGACTGCTTGGCAAAGTACGAGACGTAATCCTGAATGTTCTGTGCGAGGTTAGCGGCCTTCTTCAAAATAATATGTGCAGTACCAGACTTACATAGGGAACGTATTCGCCGTTAGTACCAGTGCACTCATCGAGGTTGCAGCTCCAGCAGGAGGGATAACTATCGACGCCGGTGACATCAACGTTGCCAGTTGCGTTGGCTTCAAAGTCGTTGGACCAAGAAAAGGTTCGCTACGAGTTGTTAACGCTGGTGGTTTGAAGTCATATTTCGATTTGCTTACAGTGTTGGGGGCGTTGTGAAACACAGGAACATCGATACCGGCATCCCTGGCAGAATCTTGCAAAAGCTGCATGTAGTTTGCAGTTGGCTCGTTCAAGATTCTCTTGTCGTCGTTCTTCCATTGACCGCCCAGCTCGTTTTCGATCTATGAACGTCAGTTTCATATTTTCACTACTGCAAACGCATTTCATACCTGGAACATGGCAACATTTCCGCCATTAGTAATGAGGTGAGGTTCAATAATCTTTGAGATCTCAGTCCAGTACTTGGACCAAGCCTTGGTAAATCTGGGGTCATCATTTCGAAGCGTGCCATATTCGCCGGTAGTGACCCACAACGGGAATCCTCCCGCGTTAGCCTCGGCGTTGACGTAGGGGCCAGGACGGATCAGGAGGTAAAGGCCGAGCTCCTTGGCCAGGGTCATGATGGAGACAAAGTCGTGGGCGCCATTTTCAAAGTCAAGGACGCCAGGAGTAGCCTCGTGATAGCCCCAGCTGTTGTAGATGCTGAAGGCAGTGAAGCCAGCAGCCTTGATCTTTTCCAGGAGGTCTCGCCAGAGCTCGGGCCTGGAACATGTAAGTGTGGGAAGGGTATAAACTTGAGGTATGAAGCGTACACAGGGAGACGCCAGTAGTGGAATTCTCCGGAAAAGACAAAGATTCTTTCTCCGTTGATGAGATAACTATGATCATCCCTACAAGCATGTCAGGTTATGGAATACCAAAGAAGATCGACTTATGTACCATTGGACAACATTGGTGAGCCCATTGTCTTGAATAGGAATGTCGGCGCTCTCTTGAGCAATGGATAGCCCAGTCAAGGCCAAGAGCCCAACGGCGGAGAGGGATAGCAGCCTCATGTTAGTTCCTATGCCGCTAGCAGTCAAAGCGTGCGTACATGCCAGGAACCTTTGAGGCGTCACTGACGTATTATATATATGCCAGTACACGATCAACAAAAAAGACCTCGGTCACTGATGACCCGCATTACATGACATGACCTAGCTTCTCACGGCTCCAACTCCCGAACCTGTCGATCCCCCCGAGGGCCCAAGTCCGGGGTTCGGCTGTGCTCTCACCGATAATTGAGGGGTAGCGTGGGACGACGATCATCTCGCCGGGTAATAAATCGCGTCAATGGGAATTTTGCCATGGGGGCAATTAGCCGTAGCGTACCATCGTCACTTGTTAGACAAGAGTTTATTATGCCTGATGACACTTTCACTCGGCTCATCTCCACATTCACCCGCATTTCTATTGACGCGGCTCTGGGACTCTTGGACTGCCAATTCACTTCCTTCGGCCCTATTAGCCTTATTCGTCGTGCACATCGCACTTCGACCAACACGGTCATCAGGTTTCTCCAACAGGCTACTCTGATCTAGTCCCGAGGTTCCCGTCGTTTCATGTGGTAGACTATGTTGGAAAGAGGAAGTGAAAAGAAATTGCTCGAGATTTCTGCGAAATGTCTCTGTTCTTATACCTTAGATTATAACTAAAATCTCACGATTTTTGAAAATGGGGGTTGCATTCGCTTCCACAATGTGACTGTGACATATCTACAAAATATAATCGCCTCATATTGATCATCCCCGCAATCCCCTCTATCTCCCCATACCCTTGTACAAACAACTTGTCTTCTAAAAGTATATCACGAAATTGAACCAGCTAACAATATGTGCCCGACGCCACTTCGAGTATGGAGAGCTACTCAAAATGTGACGGTTTCCTTGTATTGCTCTAGTCGGCGATCTGCTTCTGGGAATAAGATGACAATGTTTGAATCAGACGTCACACTTGAAATGCCAATGAGTTCGCAACAAATTGCACAGACACGACTTGACTTTGTTTATAAAACCTTCTGCGAGTTTGAGCTTACCATCCCAGGAGCTATTGAACTAGTCTACTAGACATTCATTGCACAGTTATTCTCTGTCCAGGTAATTGTAGTTCTCCTGGCGACTCGGGAAGCAGGTATGCAAAGCCTAGCGGCTGGTTGTTTTAAGCTTAATTCCCTGCATGGAGATGTGGTATCAGATCTTGCCCATAAACAGTAGCTGCAGGTACTCATGTTTTCTACGGGTACGGCGTCTTCTCCCATAGGCTCCTGAGTCCAATTGCGTGCTTTAGTACCCAGAGCTGCATCGAATTTGAACCGTCGATCGTCTCGAGGACCTCGCTAGTTGGGTCCGTAGGAAGTGGTTGCCTTGGAAATCTGCATGCTGGCATCTGAGGAGCATTGGCTCAGCTACATTCAACTATATAAAGATCTCTATATCAATCGACGCAGTCGTCTTTGAAGTGGGAAAGCACTTGAATGTTTGAATAAAGCAACTCTTTAAAGCATCCAAGCGGCTTTCCTTTGATCGCGCATACCAGCTGACTTTCTCTTACAATCAAAACCCGTGCGGCAGTCCCGGCCAGAGACGAAACTAAGTATTTACATGCTCGTTAGCCAGTCTCTTAGCGTACACCAAATTCTCGTCCTTGGAGAGGCCCAAAGTTCCCACATCAATATAGTTGGGTGGCAAACTCCGCAGGCTCATGGCGAGCTAGAATGGCGAGCTAGAATGGCATAGGATGAAGCCTGTACTTCATCGCTGGCCCTCCCTATGGAGGCATGAACATCCCATACCAGATTGGCAACATCTGGTTTCTTTAACTTGAGATCAATAATCAGGCTACTTTCGTCAACGTAGTATCAACCATCTAGCATAGGACGAATAAGCAGTTGTTTCGCTATCGGGGGTCCTTGACCATCAAAGAAACATCTGCAGCAAGATCTTCACCAGCGCTATCGCCTTGCAAGACGATCTTGGCAGGATCGATGTTGAGTTCAGCTGCAGATACCGCCACGTCCTGTATAGCTGCAAAGCCATCTTTAACTTCAGCTGGAGTAGGATGCTCTAGGAGAGTCTATACAGCACGGCAAATTATGGCAACTTGAAGTCATATAAAAAGCGCGCAATTTGAAGCGCAGAAAGTTAAACGTTACATGCGAGATATTTTCCCCGGTAAAAATAAACCACGGCCGTTATGGGATTTTGAAGCCAGAGATATAGACGGAAGGAGTGACAATTTGAAAGCGTCTCGCAATCACCACAAATAGCTAATATGCAATTTCCTTTGTCCAGCATCCAGTAGCCTCGGCGATGCCATTTACCCATCCAGGCCTCATCCTAGAGGTCCAACAAGTCATCAGGGTCCCATCGGTCCAACGCATTCATGCCTTCAGTATCCAAGTAGTGCCATTCTTCCCAGAAGGATACTGGGCTATATTGGCCGTTGCTTCCGATAACATTGTTTTTCTTTGCACTAAACTGGAGTTTGAGCTTGTCAAACCTCACCTCAATATCGCCGTCTCCAAGGAACTTGATCCATCCTCGGTTAAAGTCACCTTTGAACTCTTTACGAGTGTAATTGCCGACTTTTGTGCCTCGCCAACGAAATCTAACTTCGTGGCGCGACGACCCCAAGGGCCGCTTTTCAAAGAACAACAAGGCTTTGTACGTAGTCGTCAGTGCATCTCCCATTTCGAAGAAGCCTCGCATGGTGGTCCCCTCGCCGGGAGACAGAACTAGGCCACATAAAGCCTCATGGCATTCCTGCGTTTGATCACGGCAACAGGCAAAGTCCGTTTCGATGATGTATTTGCCCTTGATGTTGCCAAGTGGTGGATATGACCGCCGTACTGGACGCGGCACGCGCGTAACTGGCCCAGGGGAGTCTTCCGACTCGATTAATACCTCCTCTCCAGGCCTCTTGGTAGGAGGGGGATTAGGTGCATTGTCGGGTTGTCTTCTAGACCTTGGAGCCGCGTTCCCTGGAGCTTCGCGTTTCTCCCTCTCCCATTCTTGCTTCAACTGTCCCTCAATTTTGCGAAGATGAGGCGGCAATCGACGCGACCCTGATTTGAAGTAGTCAAATGCCTCGGCTTTCCACGCACGTCCAAGAGCCCTAAGAGTGGTGGGAGGTAAATGCCATTGGACTATGTGCTCTTGAAGCCAAATAGGAGTCTCTGTAGTGATGTCTTGCGAGCTAGACTGTTGTGCCGACTCGGCAACCGGTTCAGGTCGGGAAGGTCCTGGTGTGGATGTAGGTATCGGCCCGGGGCGAGGTACCCTGGGACGCGTCGAGCTTGAGCCGTTGTGAGGAGCGTCAGCGTTGGGCTGAGCATCAGCCGCACCC
This sequence comes from Fusarium continuum, assembly GCA_013184455.1. Lineage (NCBI taxonomy): Eukaryota > Fungi > Ascomycota > Sordariomycetes > Hypocreales > Nectriaceae > Fusarium > Fusarium continuum. The sequence goes on along the minus strand of JABCKB010000570.1, from coordinate 13,293 downwards.
GCAGCAGAAGTTGAGCCTGGGTCCATTGAGCAAAAGTGATGATCTCAAGAGCCCAAATATGGACGACGTCGCTGATGAGTTTGGGTTGGCAGCCAGATGTGGCGATATCTTTTTACTGTAGCTGTCTGTATTGGTTAAGGTACTAGTTCCATCGTTATACGCGATATATTTTTCTATCTTTGCCCCTGTAACGGAGTTATCGTGCAATCAGAATTAGCCACTTGAGCACTAGCTAGACCTGCAGGAACTTGCAAAGCACGTGACTGGCTGATCAATTCGCATGAGGCTTTGTCTTGTTTAAGTCACTTCCAAGATCCCCTCCTAGAAATGTAACCAAGTGATGACGGGAGAATGGAGAGTGAAGAGAAATCGTACACTCAAAGGACATTTATTTTATATCCTAACTCTAACGACAACTATATTGAAACTCGTTTGAGAGTTAGTGGCTGTTACATCACACTAGATCTTGTCAATATCCAAACCGCCACGCTGCATGAGCATTGCTTAGCAAAATCAGCGCATTACCACGAATTAAGGTATAGCCTAGCCGTTTTGATTGATCCTGGCACACACCCTGTGTTTTGCACTACACTGGGTACGAGTCTGGTGGATTCTCTAGTTGCACACTGGCGTGCCACTGGGCTTCGAGACTGCATTGCTTGGGTTCGTCTGGGAGCAGCCATTCGCAAATCCCAAAGCAGTGTCATCAACCGCTGAGTTGTAAGCTGCGCCACAGTTGGGATCACTAATAACATTAGACGGAGCCTCTTTCAAGGTTTGGTGAATCCTACCTAGCACCGCCACTTGCGCTATTGAAGTAAGAGCAGATGTCATGAGAAAAGCAGTCTTGGGCATAAACATTGCCTACAGAGGCTCCCCTGCAACCGGCACCACATCTTCCATTGCAAGAATAACTATTCCACTCAGCTGATGGATCCCAAGAGAACAGGATATCAGTAAAACTTACTCTCCTGATCCGGAAGGATTCGCGCCATAGTTACTACCGACAACGCCAGTAAAGGTGCATTTCTTGCCGGCACTGTTAGTCCATGAGGCAGTGGCTGTTTGGCCAACTTTGAGACATGTGATGGCCCGCTTCTCTATGGTCGGCGATGCGATGGAGAGGCTTACGAAAAGCAGAACAACAAGGGATCGTAGCATGATAGGCAGATGGTTTAATTATGAGATGCTTCAGGGTATTAGCTACATAAAGGAATGTTGATTGCCCTCTTATACAAACACATAGTCGAACTATCTATCCTTGTCATGTATTCGTCATCGGAGATGTAGCTTGATCTGGCAAGTGACGGAGAATTTTTCGGAAACTCAAACCTTGACTGTTGACTCTATTCTCAAATTGTACCACGATCGTTTAAAAAGAAGTGTGATCAAAGCCCAATTCAAGCTACGAGCTGATCGCGCCATACCGCATTTCTAACAAAGGTAGCATTCAACGCTATAACGAAAACCCCATGACGATCACGATTGAGATCGCGGCTATATACCAAAACCTTAACGAAATCGTGAAGCATATCTATCGAGATCACATCGGCCTGCTTTACTTATTTCCGTAAATTATATCACGCACGATGCATAGCTGTATTCATGTTGGTACCATATGCCGGCAATTGATCCACCCTGATATTCTGCCATTGTACATGCACGATACACATCGACCGATTAGATGCCGCCTAGTCTTCCTGAGAAACGACGAGTGCTTTGAGGCACCTATTCTAAATATGTCTCACCTGTTCGTTTGCCATATCTCGACTCCCTTTACAAGACGTCAGAGAGTTTCACCACCAGCGATCCCTGTCTGGAACCCGAAACCTTGATTTCCGAAGGAGTGTTCATCGGAATAAGCTTCTTTGTATCCGGGCGGGAACGCCTGTAGTCACGCCATGCCGGTGCGCGTTTATTCAACCCGTACGCGTTCGCAGGATCGAAGTGTTTTAGGCTTCGAGCTGAATCAAGACCCGTCTTGCACATTAGTGGATCAGTCTCTCAGCTTGTGAGTATGCTGATCATCGGTAAGCGAAGCGGAGTTGGAACTTATTTTCATGACAACTAATTTCTAGTTCTGTAAATATGAAGGATTCGAGGCAAAACCAGGCCGTGTATGACCCCGGAGAAAAAAAACTTTGGCTCCCAAGCAAATGAGACTCTCCCGAGTCTATTGGAGTCGGTACACTTTTAATCCGTTTATCAATATATGTTTGCTGACTATGCATTAGATCCTAGAGGACAATGGGGGAAGAGTGATTAAAATCTGCGTTCGTCAAATTCCATGCCTCGAACGGACTCATGCATGACATCAGAACTATTCGCCCTGAGCAACTTCTGGTCATTGGAGGTTGGGCATCTGGAATCGACAAATATCTGCTGTTTGATCCCAACCCGACTGTCTTATTACCTTTTATTTGTAGTGAACTATTATTGGTAATTAAGCTTCGCGGTCAGAGTAATTTTTTTTGGACGCTGATCGTGAAGCCACAAGACAACTTATCAAGAGCAAGATGTCTCTTCCTCACCGTTTTGTCATCATCGTTGATGGAAAGCCCGTCGCCAATCCCCGGAAGAACGGCGAGGAACTGTTCCAAGCCCAATCTGGAACCGATGCTGCGATCTTTGAGCTGCAACAGGACCACCTTGTGTCCTGTGATTGGGCTCTAGGTCGTTATGCGATTGAAGACAAGAGTCTTATGCCCAAGCGCGTCTTGTGGTGTAAGAAGGAAGAATTCCAGCAATTGCAGCCCGTTCGTGTTGAGGATCGCGGCTTTGGCCCTGAAATGAACTTAGAGGTATGAGATGCTACGTTGGTGTGAAAATAACTCTTCTGACAGTTTGATCCGACAGGTGCTGGTCTGGTATTCCTTGAAGACAAGCTTTTTTGTGCCTCTTATTACAGGTGTGTACATTCTGTGATGTCAACGTTGTTGGCTAACAGAAAAATCACATAGATCGCGAGCCGTCTGTCCAAATCGTGCTAGGTGGACAGTGATGTGGTTTGTTTCATGTATATCACAAGAGGGCGGAGAAATTAAGAATCTGGTATTCACAATATCCTATATAGCTCAGCTGCATTGACAAATCCTCTAGCGTATCCTTCGAGCAACTACTATTATGCTATAAATCCCAGTGATATCCATTTGGTCTGCTTTTGCCTGAGATCTTTCGATGGGCGGCTGGGGAGCCCTTGTGTCACAACCTATGTATACCTTAGTCTCTGTCATCTCTATCCGTATAACAGGGGCCCTTGTTTTTAGGTATCAGTGGTCTAGTGGTCATAGCGACACCTTGTCCCATCAACTCCCTCCGGAAATCCGTGATGCAGCCATCTTAGTCCGACCTTTTGAGCCATTCGCCTTGCCCGACTCAACATGACGAGGCCATTGCAATGATCCAGAGCGGCTAAAGAAGCTGTCAATTCGATCATATATCAATACTTATAACGCATTCATTTAGCCGCCCCATTCTTATTCTAAAAGAGCATCTCAACCAAGGGATGTAAAGATGAAAATACGTTCAGGTTTTGGCCTAAGGCTGAGACGCAATGGCGTTCAAGGCTACACTTGATTGGCCTATTTGTCAAGTCGTCGCGGTCAAACAGGTTGAGCGCGTGTTTCGGAACGCGTCAATTATCACCTGTTAATTCCATCCTCGTCACCGCTGCCCACTCACTGAACAAAGGAATCCTTCGCCTCACCAACTCCAATGCCAGGTTCCTGACGCACTCTGACGCACTACCAGTTTTATAGTCACTTTTCAGCGACGGTGCAAAGTCGTTGGCAAGCCAGAAAAAAAGCGGCAGTGCCATTCGGGCGAGCTAGCAACACTCCTCAAATCGTTACCTCTTAAGGTCTTGGGAGCTTTCCTAATCTAATTATTCGTCGACGATAGGCAAGCCTAAATACCTTGCCAACACTAAGTATTAGATAGCATAGACCTCTCCACCTTAAACCTCTAAACGTCCAAACCTCGCGACCTCGCAATTCGAACGCTCCGATATCTTGTCTGACTGGGTTCTCAGTCGAAGCGCCCTCCCACTTGTAGTGGATATCGTTAATACCTATATACTCTTTCATGGATGAACCAGACCCCGAAACTTTTGGTCCGCTCGTGGACATTGCATCAGAGTCTCTCGTCCATCTCGCTTTGAACATCGCAAATAGATGCCTGCATTTACGAGACCTCAGGGGCGGCGAACTTGTTGCACGAATCAGTGGTTCATACAACATCACTCACATTGTTAAATTGGAGAGGGTTAAGCTGGTGATCCGAGTTCCTGCCACGGGCTGGGGTGCCGGAATGACACCGAATGCGGCACACGCCATGGAGTCACAAGCTACCACGATGCGCCTCATTCGAAGCAAAACTACGATTCCAGTACCAGAAATATACGCTCTGGACACGAGTCACAACAATGAGATTGGTGCGCCGTACCTATGCATGAGTTTCATGCCCGGAAAACGCGTGTCTGATGTTTGGTTTGATCACCCAGGCACCTTGCCGCAAGAAGAGTTGCGCCTGAGGATCCTGACAAGCCTCTCACAGACCATGGCCCAGTTCTCCTGTTTGGCCTTCGACAAGATGGGATCCATAGTGGGAGATGGATCTGGCTCGACTGTTGTCGGTCCTTTGTATGACTGGCACGAAACTGAGGATGGTAGGCTTCAGGTGGTCGCTTCAGGCCCATTTGACTCAACCTCTGCATTTCTCCAGGAAAATCCGATGGCAAATTCCAACGACGATGTATGGGGCAAAGCGGAGTCGAAGGTGTTGGAAGCCATCATGGGCTGCTTAACATCCCTTGAATCTCCGCCTGGGTTTGTTCTATGCCCCCCCGATTTTGACTCGCAGAACGTCCTGGTGGATGACGAAGGTACTATCACCGGACTTATTGATTGGGACCTTGTCCAGACAATGCCACGATTCGTCGGAAATGTTAGATACCCTGGGTGGATCACGCGCGACTGGGATCCTCTCATGTACGGTTGGCCAAAGATGGCCGAATCGGAGGATTCTCCAGAGACATTAGGACGATACCGAGCACACTACAACACAGAGCTGGGCAAGGCCCTTGCGTGGCAGGGTGATTGGCACTTCACAGAGAAATCGCACATTGCTGAGGCAATATGGATCGCCGCGCTACACCGCCCCAATCGTTTGGAGATATGTCGCAAGTTTGTTCAGGTTGTTGTGGGTGGCAATTCTGAAGCTCTAGACATTCTTTACGATATTGGGGTGGGACGTTACAGAGAAGAAGATTGGAATATCTTTGAGGACAACCTGAAGCGCTTAATATGTTGAGCTTAATTGGTGGACTGCAGGTGACAACAAGGGGCAATACATCACGTTGAATCTAGATCTTGACGAAACAGAAACGATACTAAAGAGTTGACATGAGCGTTATGTTCACGTTTGCTCGTAATCCCTTGCATGTTGATATATAGTGGTGTAATTCTGCTGTGTGTACCGCCTATAACAAGGCCGTAGTCCTTCCAGACGCTAGTCTCTAATTCACAGAAGCCACAACTTGAAGTCACCTACATGGCTGAAGTCTAGATCGAAGAAACGAGAAATAGCTTTCAATTGATAATCCTAGTTTACAATACCATTTCTTGCATTTAATATTGCTGCATTACTAACACACCACACACACATTAAGCCTCTTGGGAAGTCTCAAAACTTCCTGTGTGGTACATCATATCATACATGTTCAAAATATTAGAGCATACTTTAGACTAAAAATTGATTAAAGCCGGTAAACTTCTTTCAGTTTTTCTTAAGCGTTCTACGTAAATTTAGGTAAATATGTGTTAAATTCCTTGCGTGCCTTCCCTTTGTCTTTTTAGGACCGTAAGAAGCACGTTTAAAGGCGCAACGCGGGATAAGTGGGTCTGGAATTTAAGCTTCTTCCAACAACGAGATCAAGATTAGGATGGCATTAACTTCTTTCTTCATTAAAACGTATCATAAAATCGATGACCTTCTTGGTATTCTCCTTCACTATGCAGCCTATGAAACTAAAATACAGTACATGTACAACATTATTCTTCGTCAACAGTCTTGATTCCGTTGTGGGTGAGTGTTGGCTCATCTCTATCCAGGTCGTACATGGCATCTTCCTCGGCGTCGTAGTGACGGAAGATGTAATAGAAGATACAGCCAGTGACAAAAGAAGAGATACCCACACCAGTGTAGAGCCACAGGAACTTGGGGTCCACAGCAACGGAAACCAAAGCCTCGGCAATGGCGGATCCGAATGCATTGGTGAAGAGGTAGATGGACTGGACGAAAGACTTCATTGTAGGGGGAGCCTTGGTGTAAGCATACTCAAGACCAGTGACAGAGATGAAGATCTCAGCAATACCAATGAAGATGTAGGCAGGTGTCTGGATGGCAATGTGCACGTGGTTGGGGAGTGTCTTGTCGCCATCCACTCCAGCTGGACAATCTCCAGGGTGCTCGTAGCAGGGTCCTGTCGAGTAAATAATGTGCTGAACAATAGCAGCGTAAGCTAGGCACAGTGCAGCAAACCAGAAGCCGATGGTGATTCGCGCAATGGGTCGGAGCTCGATACCGGCCCTTCTTAGCACAGGGTAAACAAGCTTCTCAATGATCGGTGTAAAGATCAAGATAGAAAGGGGGTCGAAGTTCTGCATGAAGTCATTGGGCATTCCCTTTCCTTCCATTTGGCCGGCCTGAGTGACGAAGTTGGTCGAGAATTGACCGTAGCAAACCCAGAAGATGGGGTAGAAGACGAAGACCTTGCAAGCACGCAGAGCACGCTTCAGCTCATCGACAAAATGATCGTTCCAAGGAACAACCTTGGTCTTGCCGTTGGCCGCACGCCAGGAAGGCTTGGCGGCATCGGTGTTGCGGGCAGCGATCATCATACCGAGAGCCTTGAAGGCATCGGTGATAACAGAGCCCTGGGGAGGACGGTTGACAAAAGTCTTGCGGCGAAGGACCAGAGTGAGAATTCCAACGTTAAACATGCAGAAGCACATGAGGTAGGCGGTCCAGAAACCCTTGTACTTCTCCATGAAGGGAGTGGCCATCAGCGACAGGGCACCAACGTTAATGCACCAATAGAAGATCATGTAGATGCGCTGATAGGTAATTGCGGGGTCGATAACAACTCGTTCTCCAGTCTTCTCGGTTCGGATTGCCATCCTTCGGCGCTGGTACTGATCGGCGATCAGAGGCGCAATGTTGGACTTGATACCACCAGTTCCAAAACCAATGAGAACAATAGAAACGATGAATCCAGCCTTGCTTGCACCGGCATCCATAGCAGCAGGAAGTGCCGTGGTCCACAGAATAATAAGCCCAACCCAGTATACACCGCAAAAAACTAGAATAGTTTTATACTTGCCTAGATACTGGTCGGCAACTATGGCACCGAGAATAGGGGTCACGTAGCATAGCCACTGGAAAGCCAAGTTCAGTCCCGTAGCGGCCTGGTGTCCCATTCCGAGACCCTTGGGGCCGTCAGAGCCACTTGGGCTGTTGTTGATCATGTTCTGAAACAAGCCTTGAGCGCCGTAATAGCTGAATCGTTCTGTCAATTCGACAACGGCAATAAGGAAAGCAGACGCTGGGAGGTTCTCTCCGACTCGTCGAAGTGTCGCCTTCTCATGATCGTTAGGCTCCTCGCCATCGGTGGTGGTACCACACTCAGGATCGGACACAACTTGGTTCTTTTCGAAATCAGCCTTCTTCTCGTCGATATCGGCAGGACCAATGTAGCCGCCAGCAAGGTCTCTCTCCTTGTTAGGTACACGCTCACCAAACTCCTCATGGAGCCTGCATAAGAAAGTTAGCAAGGATTCGATTTAAGCTTGAATCTGGGTTTTCAACATGTACTTACTCGGCAGCCATATCCTCGTGGTTCTGGGCCATGTTGCCAGAAAAAGAAAGTTTTCAGTGTCACGGATACAACAAGCAATGGTCAGGGACAGGTGAAAGGAGGAAGGATGAAAGGGTACTGGAGAGTAACGAAGAGTAATAAAAATACGAAAGTCTGGAGACGTTTATAAATGTTCTGTCATGAAAACCCGGGAATGGCTGCAGAGGCTCCAATCCCGACGCCACGAGCTGTCACCCCCGTCCGAAACCATTCCCGTAGTTGTCAAACAGCCGACCATAGTCCAACATCAGAGGAACCTTTGTCAGGCCCGGAGGATCTCAAACGGCCCGGATATGGATCCAGTACGGAGCTGAGGCTGTGGCCAATCGCCGAGTGGCGTTGTCCAAGACCTTCTGCAAATTTTCGAGAACATCAGCATACCTGGAATGCCGAAGATCCGAAAGAAGCCCTGTCTCGTACGAGCAACGGTGGCACTCTGGGTGGATCTTCCGCCGATGCACCCCACAGTTCGTCTGGCAGCCGAGTGGCGCGAGGGAATTGTCCGGACGTGACTCTTGATATCGCGACTTCGCTCTCCGGAGACGGCGAGCCCGTTTGTATGACTCTTGTGTATCGGAGAGGAATCACGTTGTGCTTATCTCGACGATGAAAATCGTCCAACTGTTCTGTAGTATCTCGTGCGATGGCTGGAGGGCTGAACAATCGTCTTTGCTGCTCCATCCTACCACCCAGAGATCCGCGCATGTGCTGCTTCAGCTCGTGTTAGACTTACCAAAAGCGGTAAAGATTAATTTCTCTCAAAACCGCACTGTTCAAAACCCTGCTACGTCTCTCCAAGCGCGTGGTAACGTAACGTAACAACCACAGGCGACTAAGACCCTGAACCCACCCGCCACCAGATTTCCACTGCGAAAAGGGCGCACCGGGAATGACGGCTGGCTATCTCTACGCTCAGGCACCGTCAGCATCTTGACCCAAGAGGAAGGTCGTTGTTAGGTAATCTGATATTCCCCGCAGATTTTACTGGAGAAAGGTTATCTCAAACAGCATTCAAGAAGCTGATTGTCCAAACAGCGTTGTTCAGATTGTCATATGACGTCTTGGAGTTGAGCAAAGCATAAGCCCCTACCCTGGAAAGGGAAACTGGGAACAAATAGGGCTATCTAGAGATGTAAGTCGATTTCATAATGCTATGATAGCTGCTAGCCAGCTTCTTGATATAGCATGATCTGTTTCTGGAAACTGAGCGATTGGGCAAGAGAGCAAGGCGGTGTTCAAAAGTTCATCAACCATTATCAGTAAGCGGGAAGATGTTGTTTATCTCCGGGCATTCCCGGGCCAAGTCGGCAGCAGCCGCATCTGTTCTTGGCAAGACAAGGCGATTTGAGGCTACAGTTTGCCTCAGGTGCTCCTCCACGTTTCTCAGTCATCGCCAATTCGCCCGATGGGGTTTGTTTTACCGGCTTGCTTATGATATTGTGATGTGGTGATAAAGCCTGAGCCCAGAATATCCACTGAATATAGGCTAGTGGTTGCTTTGAATACTGCTGTCAAAGCACCCCCGCGTGTTCGACTTCGCCATATCACCATCTCCACGGGTCCTCGGGTGCAGTTGTAGTGTGAGGCTAATGCAAGCTCAACTGCCCGGGGTAACGATTCACTGCACTTAGATGAGGATACCACGATGCAAAATGGCAACCCCCCAGCTAGTCAGTGCAGCAAGCCAATCAGCACTTGCAGGCCCCAAAGGGCGTTCTTCCCAACAGCTTGTACTTTCCGGGGTCACGATTTAGTGAAAATTGAGCTGGATGATGGTGCAGGCGAGTCAGGGACGATAACACTGGAAAGCCTGAATTAGGCTCTGAAACCCACAAACTGTAGCCGAGTAGCCGAGGTAGGAAAACAGAGTGAGGTTATAGAATACGGCAGCTAACAAGCCAAATAGACGCGTGTTTGTCTGACCCAAGTTTCGTATTTAGGGTAGGTCATGGCACATCAACATATGTCAGCTACGGCAAAAGGCTTTCTTGATACGAGAACGTCACAAAAGAAGCCCGTTATCCTCGTTTTTAATGACACTCTTTACTCTGATTATTCTAAAATAAAATACTCTAGCATTTGCGCTTTATGCGCCACCGCCACCGTAAGGAGTTATACAATCATGACGATTCGGCGTCACAATCAACTCGCATTCGGAGAGAAAGAAGTGTGCAACAAAGAAGCAGTGACACCATTTTCATCAAAACTGACGAACAACACCGCATGGACAGCTACAAACTTAGCCACCTTGCTGAATGCGCCACTCACCTTCACACACAAACACACAAACGGCACAAACGCGGCTACAGCAACCCGAGCATATCCTTCAACAACTGAAGGGCCCCAAAAAGCTCATTGTCGTGATGTCTCCGTGCCACAACCTGTAAGTTCACGGGAGCACCCACAAAATCACCATCTTCCCAGAGCTTCTTGACGTGTCGACAAGCATCGCTCAATGGCACATGGCCTGTATCGTATTCTTCCCCAGATTCAGCCCTAATAGGCGTGGGAATAACCGCACCCGGGTAGTCAACAAGGTTGTAGAGTGAGGTGTACGTCCAGTAGAAGGCAGTGTCGTGGACACAGGCTGGACCAACGAACGACGGGCCGATAATGACATCCACATCTTGGTCAGTCCAGCTTTTAGCAAAAGCAAGCCGAAATTCGTCTCTTTGCTTATGTAGTAAAGTCAGATCGACGGCTGTGTGCATCCCAAATGGCTCTGCATCCTTGTAGATCCAATCTGTCAGGGGGTGAACGGGTTCTCCAGAAGAGAGAATACCGTTCTTAGTGAGTGCACCACCATCGGGCCAGTATAGTCTTCGGACTTGGTTCCAAGCTTCCTCAGCGCCAAAAACCTTGAAGTCTTTCACCTCAACCAGACTTGCATACTTGCTGTCAGACAGAATGCTCTTAGCCCAAGACACAGCCCTCTTGATGGGAGGTTGTGGCTCAATGAAGCCATCACTGCTGACAATACCCACTTTCAGTCGCCGGTTGAACGACGTTCCAAGACCAGTCCAAGGAAGAGGAATGATACTAGGATCTGACATATAAGGACTTGCAGAAAGGACAGATCTCATGAAGAGGTCCATGTCTCTCAAAGAACGACACATTGGTCCTGTTGAGAGGGGGATGTTCAGCACTGCTGGAGGGGGAGCGCCTTTGATGTATCCCCTCGTCGGCAGAGTGTTCGATGTTGCCTTGAAGCCAAAGATGCCACAAAAGGCAGAGGGCCCTCGAATACTGCCGCCAATGTCGGTTCCGATACCGAGCACTGACCCCTTCATAGCAATCAATGCCGCCTCGCCGCCTGTTGACCCCCCGGCGGAAAGATGAATGTTGAAGGGATTTAAAACTCTTCCCCAGTGGGAATCACTTTCGAGATGCATCAGAGACTGCGGTTGATTGGTTTTGCAGTATATGATAGCACCCTGACTGCGCAAGATTGCCACGACATCCGCGTCCTGGTCGTCGGTCCTGATGCTAACAAAACACCCTTGAGAAGACGATGTCCCGGCAACTTGAATGTGATCTTTAATGCTAATAGGCAACCCATGTAGAGGACCAATGGGTTTACCGTGCTCATTATAGTAGGCGTCTAGTCTCTCAGCCTGCTCGATGGCCTCTTCCATGAACCATTGCGTCAGACAGCAGGTGAGTTGATGCGCAATGATGGCGCGCTTGCAAAAGGCTTGGGCCACTGCAACTGCTGTATACTCGCGATTTTTGATGGCCTCGAGAAGGCTGACGGCGTCAGGTTTCTCAGTGATGGCGAGTTCTTGGGGCGACAAGATACCACATGTTGCGGGGATCTCAGTGATATTGTTGGGTGGGTTACGAATGAGGTCCAGAGGGAGACGATATTCCTGAGGTACCTTTGACGCGAAGGCTTGAAGCAGAGTGGCCCTTTGAGCCTCGAACTCGGGAGTGCCACGAGGGACGGGTGTCACTTGGACGACCGGAAGGCCTGGAAGCACATGCTCGGGGACCGAAGGTGTAGACTCATAGAGGCTCAAATCTTCAACAGATATTCTCGATGAGTCTTTACACAAATGTTCTGGCTGAGCAGCCGCTGAAGAAGAGAAACTCATGATTCAAAGGTGGTACACGGGATATGTGCTGTATAGCTGAGAGTTGACGGAAAAGAAAGATGGCGCAAGAACTACAAAACAAAGACCAGGTCGTGCAGCTTTCCATCATTTAACTCATAAATTGCCAGCAAGAACCTCGGCCTAGATATTCCCAGGTATTGGTTCTCGTTCCGAAGTCGAGGAGCCCACATCTCAAGCTCATGCTTGCGAGTAAAGAGCTAATGCGACAAACATCTAATGGATGAGTAATAAAACTAACGCAAAATTCGTATCATAATCAGTAAGATTGTGTGTAAATCTTATTGGCAAAATATAATCCCTCAACCTCGTCTATTCTTTGTCCTCGTTAACTTAACGTTGGTGGCGCAGATACCAAGTCCACAAACTGGCTCATGACCTGTCTCGGCGTGATCATAAACAACGACTAGATGCTTCGCGAACCCGGTGCGATCGTGATTAGTCGACGAATTGTTCTCTTTCAGCCGCAGTAGAACGCTGAGGATTGCTTCTAGACGACTTACCCAGCCAATAAGGTGAATCGGCGCGACACCAACGGTCCGTGATCACTTCGTAGAACAATAGTTAGCGGCTTTCCATTGTTCTTCTTCAGCCCCGTACACTAAAAGCTAGGACCATGGACTATCTGTCCAACACTCGAGTTGGATCTTCCAATGACTGCAAGCACGGTTCGTTGATGGCCGCTTCAGTGATTGCACGCAGCGTCGCAGGTCGAGCAACGAAGCCATGGCAATGTGTTGCATATAAGGCGTTACACGGATCTCTCGTGCGACAGTACTTTGGTCCCAACCTGAATCAACTTTCCCACGCAGTTCCCTTGTCAACATTAATCCTATCGACTTCACCATCATGCCAGAGTCAGACTCCATCCCCGGCACGATTCATCTTGTTGATCTTCAACACAATCTGCACGTTAGGCATGCGGGTGGTGGTGAAGGCGACATTGTCTTGGATCCAGCGCCATCTGATGATCCCAATGATCCCCTCAACTGGTCTCCTCGACGTAAGCTGCTTTCACTGATCTGTCAGAACCTGTAAGTCGCGAGTCAACACAGGACAGAGATTAGTATGTGCTAATTTCGAAAGTTACACCTGGTTCTCGGGCATGTCTGTAGCGACCGTCTATTCAGTTCTCGTCCCCCTTGCGCAACAGTCCAAGGTCTCTGTCACGACCCTCAACGAGGGAACAGGCTTTATGTTTTTGCTTCTTGGATGGGGTTTGTTGTTCTGGCAGCCCTTCTCACTGCGATACGGCAAGCGACTCAC